>WOGL01002254.1:0-10186 GCA_015342145.1 Leptinotarsa rubiginosa | reverse complement strand
TTTATGCTGGTGAGGGTGTATGGAGGAATTATTTATGAAAATGTCCGTGTAAGATGGTTTGTGGAAAATTGCAAAATCATGTTTATTGTTATTTTCCGTAATAGTTGAGTCGAGTGAAAATCTCACAATAAAGTGTTTTTTGAATACGTTAGTTTTGGATTTTTCATCGAGTATCTGCCAATTCCATCATACCTATATCTACTGATGTTGATGGTAATATCTGGCATAAAATGTTATGGCTCTTTGGGCCAAATTTTAAATATTGATGTTTTTTTTCAATATTTGATAGAGAAGTTTTATTTTAAAGTGTTGCATATTCTACTTTGATCTGCTTTACTTATTTTTATTTTGCGAAATTGACGGAAAATTGTCCTGGTTAACTCAAAAAACACTTCTAAAAGACTACTTGTAGCAGACTTACCGTTGGCTAAACGTTCTAGAAAATTAATCCATTACAGTTGCTGCACGCTTATAAAAATTGTACTTTTCGTCTCCAACTTCTAGGCATTACAGCGACTTCTACGAATTGAAAAATGTTTCCGTTACCCACAATTCCAGAAAGTTTGATATATTAACTTTTCATATTACTTTTCGAACAAAGCCATTGTGAACAACTTCAGAGATCCCCAAAACCACCCAAGGACATTCAAATTTAATTAATTCATGACTCCAACTGGCGAGACAATTTTAATTACATTTCAAAATGTGGCGGATTCGCCACGTCGAAAAAGTTTGGAGTTAGTAAAATATAACACTCATGATTTGATATACGGAGCTTCGTTGTTGGAATGGGATAAAGATTGAGTGGAGGAAGTTGAGGGAAGTGATATCAACTCAAAATTCAAAAAACTTTTGTTCGCGTAACTAAGGACAGGGAATAAATAATTTGATAACGACTCGATTGAACTTTTTCTAGACTTTAATTTGTTCTTGAAAAAATTAGAATGTATCTAGAATATGATGAAAAAAATATTTTTAATATAATGCTGAAACAAGTTTACGATAGTTTCACACTACCAGCACCGCTCTTCGATATGATGTTATCAAGTGGATAATAGTGCAATCGTATTCCAGCAGTTGGGAGCACAGGAATTGAATCATGAATTAGGTGCTTCATTTGTGATGGCTGCAGGAAGATGGAAAGCGATTTCCGTTCACCGCCCGATGCCGGAGCTTGGCTTGAAAAAAGACCGTTGTTCGACAATTATACCTGGGTTTGTTTCTTAGCTATTCATTTTCACTACTTGGGCTTTAGTGAGTGGCTCTGTAATCTTTTTGTTGAAACAGTTCATCGGCGCTGTTCAGACGATTTCAGTATGAGGGGTTTCCTTATGAGATTCTCAGAATATTTTTCCAGTATTCTTTGAATTTCGTATTGACTTATTCCATGATCTGATACCTTCAATTGAATTTAAAACAGAAAACCTATAGAGAAATATAGGGAAAATGCATTGTTTATGTTGTTCTGAACAATACTTCGTTTTAGTTCTGACAACTGAAACAGATTTGATTCCAAACATGCTCGTTATCTTTCGAAACATTTGTTCTATTTTGATTTCATTTTTGAGTGGAATGATTGTTTTTTCTTAGGCCACTAAACCAAAGATATATCCATATTTTATTATGGATTCTATCTCCATTGTATATAGTGACCCGGTATAATGGGTTGCCTATATCTCAGGTACCTTTGCTACTCAAATTTCGATTATTGCTTTCGAACTAAGTCAACCAGTTCTTTCGGTTTTCTTATATGAGATACGTTATTTTCTCGTGAATTGTTTCGGAGTTCCTAGGAAATGAATGTATTCACGGGATGAATGAGTTTCCAAATCATAACTCTGATTAAGTTTTCTGGAGTCTGGTGCAGGTAAAATTTTCATTACTTACTCTGTTCTATAGAAAAATTATTATTGATGTAATTTGCAGTTTTCATTTTGACGAAATTTCAATAATTTTGCTGGGAATTAAAAGTGTTTGAAAAACGACCGAGTCTTATTTAAATTAATTGACAAGTGCACGAACCTATCCAGCTTGCCCCCGTCGTGGTGTTGCTGTTTTGTTACAATAGCCAATATCAAGCGGACTTGAGCCTATCCACCTGTGGTATACCATCTTTCCCAGATTTATTCAATTTAACGGTTTGGTGTTGAGAAAAAACTCCAGTAATATTCATTACTACACGAAAGGTTCCAAACAGTGCATCACAAGTGAATAATATCATGGTAGAAGAAATGAGTGATGAGAGATGAGTATATATACGAAATTCATTATAAAAGTGACAACTCAAGAGAGGTTGGAACAGACAAACGAATTTTATTAGTTTAGACTTCCATTGTCTAATATGATATAAAGTGATTTGAAATCCCTGAAAGAATCTGTAAAAAATTAAAAAGAATAGCTGAAAAATAATAATTATATTGAGCAAAAAACTGAAATTATAATGAAATAAAATACAATACAATAAAATACAAGCAACAACCAAAAAATAAAAAAATCGAAGTATCAATACGGGATGAAAATTTAAAAAAAAAATCAACAAGAAATGAAAATTAAAAGATTCCAAGCCAAGTTACCTCCCTACTTTTCGATTGTTAGTATCCACAATCATTTTTGGGTGATAACTGGACTTATTTCTTCGGAATCTGACTATATATATAGGTCATTCGAGTGCTTTCACCTATCCTATCTTTCCTCTTTCCGTTTCATCGGTGAAACCGGGCAAGTTTCAATAATTTTCAAACAGACATAATTCAACTTTTTCAATTGAAACATTTTTTATCAGAGGTATACTATACGAAAAACTGATATTTTACAAATTATAACAAGTTTTAGTAATTGTTATAACCACAAAAAATGTATCTTCTTACGTTTACTTACTCAAATTTGTTTTTTGAATATTCAAACTAATCGCTAGTACATTAACATTTTTCATACCATCTAGTGATAGTTATCAGCGATTTCAACGGCAAGAAATGCATAAAAATCCTAAAGAATATTCACACTGCTTTTTTTTGAAAACCCAGTTACCCATGACTCAAATCAAAAAATGAATCTCGGAATTTGTCAATTATGCCATGTGTTGAAATTTATTTCGAGTGTAAATTGAATCATTTTCATTATGAAATATGTATTGGAAGATATGGTGCAAATGGTCTTTGCTTTGGGGGAAAGTGACGGAAACTGTTTCCTTGCATCTAGGATTTACAAAGAGAAGTTCCCCGATAGAAAACAACCAGATGGAAGGGCATTTTAGGCTCTAAAAACAAGATTTTTGAAAAAACTGGTAATGTCAATCACGAGAAGTTCGAGCGTGTCTGCCCTGTAACAAATGAAGAGAATACATTTCAAATTGCTCTTCATCTTGTTGAAAATCCCCATGTGAGTACGCGAAACCTGAGCAGGAATTAGGATTTTCTCAATCCAACGTGTCTCGAATGATACGAGCAAGCAAATTTCATCCTTACCACATGCAATTGATGTAAGAGTTGAGAGGTAGAGATTTTTAAAAACGTGTTAAATTTTGCAGATGGGTCTTAGAAAAGATCAGGAACATGATTTTTTAGATTTTGTGTTATTTTCTAATGAAGCGACTTTTCTTAAAAATGGAACTGTGAATCGGCATAACACGCATTATTATGCAACGGAAACCCCCCATTTTGTTCGTTGCCTGAACCATCAACAGCGTTGGTCACTGAATGTTTGGGGTGGAATTCTCGGAAAAAGAGTTATCGGTCCGTATTTTTTGAATGTAAGATTTCTTCTGCACGAGTTTTTGAATATATTGGACGGGGTTCCATATGGAAAAATTTACAAGACGGTGCACCACCACATTTTAAAACTGAGGTACGGGAATACCTCAACGATCATTTCAATCAAAAATGAATAGGTAGGGGTGTGTCTGTGGCGTGGCCACCCGGATCACCTGACTTGACCAAAGTGGATTTTTTTATTAGGGTATATCAAATGGATTGTATACCAAACTCCTCCAACATCTATAAAAGACATGAAACAAAGAATGACTAGAGCTTTCAGGGAAATCCCTGACTGACATTATGTGTTGCAGAAAATGGTCGCCATTTTGAACATCTTTTGGGCTCCCCTATTCAATAAAAACTTTGGGCGCTATTGTTCATATTGAAAAAAATTGAGTAAATCTACGTAAATAAATGAATTTTTTTGTGGTTACAAAAATTACTAAAACTTGTTATGATTTGTAAAATATCTGTTTTTCGTATAGTATACCTCTGATAAAAAATGGAAGTGAAATATTGAAACATTTCATACAAATGAAAAAATACAGGGTGTTCCATTTGAAAAAGTTTAATTTTGTCTGTTTGAAAGTGAATGAAACTTGACCGGTTTTACCGAGCACCCTATATATTGTTTCTAAAGTTGAGAGTTCCGAAATTATCATAGTGATAATCAACTTAATTGCTGTAGACATGTGGCTGGTGAATTGAAAAAAATTGTGTGCAAAATTGGTTTTCCTGGAATAACAATAGAAATTCGAAAACTAAAATTCCTTAGAGAGTTGAAAAATATATGTAATCGAATGACGTATTCATAAGCTGGGTGTTCCATTTAATAAAATATAACTTTGGTTGGCCACACTTGGCTAAATCACCAATGGACCGAAGGAATCTCGTTGACTCACCCTGTAAATTTACCATTATCAAATGTGTCAAATTAGATGTAGTCCGGTCAAATTAGACTAAAAAATGAGAGTGAAGGTACATAAATTTACAACAAGCTGCAAATGCGTGTAATTGTTCAAAACACAGTTAAAAATAAGATTTTGAAATTCCGAATGATTGCGATGCCTGGAAAAAAAATTATTCGAGGTCAAAGGTCAAAAATCTTAAAATTTGGTTTTTTGCGATTTTCAGGAAAACGGTAATTTTTATCATAAAATAACCTTAAATAAAAATTTTAGATCATAACATTCTGTACAAAAAATATATCAGTACTTTTTTTCTTAGAGCCACCGTTTCTGAGATACGACGAGTCAAAAACTTGTAAAAGTTGTAATCGTCATTATATGCATAAATATGCCACGTATATACATCTCTGAAGTTGTAATATAAGTAAAAATATTTTTCTATTAGTATACATAAGTATAAATATAAGAATATTACGCAGAATGAAATCCAGTCCCTTAATTTGTACGCTAGTGTAACCTTGAGCCAACATCTGTCTCCCTGTTCAATTGTGTGCGTGGCTAGGATTCGTATACCTGCTTTGTGTCAGATTTTCCAATAAATAAAATACCGTTAGTCTTGAGCGCCACGC
Source organism: Leptinotarsa rubiginosa (assembly GCA_015342145.1). Classification (NCBI taxonomy): domain Eukaryota; kingdom Metazoa; phylum Arthropoda; class Insecta; order Coleoptera; family Chrysomelidae; genus Leptinotarsa; species Leptinotarsa rubiginosa. Next base: position 4,897 of record WOGL01002254.1, on the reverse strand, counting down.
TGTAGTGAAAACACGTGTTTAACATAACCTATTTCGTGCTGTTTTGAATTTCATAATAAAAAAAATTATAAAAAAACTGAAGGTAAAATTGTTACTGTTGAACGTGGTATGAAGACATTAATCAATGCAAGTATCGAAAGAGCAGATGACTTTTCAGAATATCTGAAAAGTCAGAAATCTGTGACAATACATGAAGATTGTCGTAGAAATTATACTCGGAAGTGTTCTATTGCTGCAGCTAAAAGACAACGCGACGAACAAGAAGCCAGTACATCAACAGTAGATCCTCCTCGTACAAGATCACGTGTAAGTGATTCAGCTTTTTGTTTTACAAATCTATGCTTATTTTGCGGCAAGGAATTGAATGAAGAGCATGAGAGAAGAAAATCCTTGGATTCTCGCCGTCGAATTAGTAAAGTAAGTACTCTTAATTTTAAAGATTCAATTTTGGAAGTAGCTCGGACTCGTTCCGATGCTATAGCAGAAGCTGTTATTGCTCGAGTAGAATATGAATATGATTTGGTTGCTGCTGAAGCTAAGTATCATCATGATTGCTATGTTTCTTTCTTGAAACCTTCCACTGGGGGTAAAGTTGGTCGTCCTAAAGACGAAGCTATGGATCTGGCAATGGAGGAAATATTTACTTACATTGAAAACAGTGATGACTGTCAGTTCACTTTAAATGAATTAAGTAATGTTTGCAAAACTACAACCTTAGATAACAGGACGTTAAAGATACGGCTAAAACTTAAGTACGGGGATAAACTTATTATCACTGAAAAATCGGGAGCATCAACATTTATATGCTTAAAAGACAATCATCATGATATTTTGAATCAAGCTTGGTACGAAAAAAAAATGAATAAAAAAGAAGAACGATTCAGAATTCTAGAAGCAGCAGCAGCTATCATTCGCGAAGATATTCAAGCCGCAGTGTTTGATAATTCTAACTACCCTTCACCAGGTCGCATGTTTGAAGATTTAAACAATGAAATTCCTGAGTAAATTGATGGATGTAGCCGTTACTACGTGGTAGGAGATCATAATGAAAAGAGAAATGAAAATTTCTATGTGTTTTACGACTTTTATTTGTAACTTTTCATCTAAATGAGTGATTGTATGCTGATTATATCCTCCCCATTTTACCCGACAGGTTATGTAAAATGGGGATTTTGAGGATAATTCATGAATATTAATGTTTTTAAATTCAAGTACAACAAAAAACAAAAAAATGTTAAGATACGTATCTAAAAAGTACGAAAAGAATGTTCGACATGTATTACACTGCTATGTTTATTAATTGCAAAGTTATAATAAAAAAATATCAAGGGTCCCCATTTTGTACAACTCTCCCCTACTAACCAAAAGGCTTCATTCAGTGAATCACTTTTTCACAAATTTCTAGTAAACAAATTCTTACTCTCACCTCTACGACGTAATTGCCACTCATCAAGTGTCGATTGCCAGTCTGAAAGCGAGTATACTGAATCATCCAGCCGTGTTGTTCGGAACATAGCCAACATCACCTAGAAGGTGCGCAACAAAGAGCTATTTATTTTTCAAAATGCAAAAGAGGCAATGCAGTACAAACATATGTTGTAAATAGCGATGCACTAGTAACAATCGATGTTTGCTAATGTATGATCAAGTCCGGAATGGAAATAAAAATAAGAGCATTTGTTGCGGCGGTAGGGGCCATAAAACTCTCATAAAAATGAAATAAAAGCATAAGAGGGCACATTTATGAAAGGCGTGCCTCGGAAATAATCAACTTTGATTGGTTCGAATCTACCCCCACTTCTCAACTGTAAAGACTTGCACTAAATCAATGATTTTTTATAATCCCGGAAAATGAATTTTATTTTTACTCGGCGGGGATATCGTAAAGTCGACTGGGGTTACTCCAAATTCGCTCGTTGGGATGCTAGGGTGTTGTTTAAAAAGTTCTCATTCCAAATTGATTTAAAACCAATTTTAATCATTATAACTATTAAATTGACTGTCGTGATGAAAGTTATATTTTTGAGTTTATACTATCACAATCACTAAATATTATGAAACAAAGACCACGTTTGTCTGTCAGTCTGTATGAATGCAATAAACATATAAAATTCAGCTATTTTCAATGTAAATTTATTAAAATACGACGATATTGTACGCGCGAAGTCTGCACTGTGAGAAACCGGGAAACTTCAATCGAAAACGCTACCTAATCCCACTACATCCACTACATATTGTTCGCGATAGAAATTAGGTATGTCTATCTTTTTTTTAGCCATTTCAACGTTTAAAATAATGGTCACATATTATGTGATAACTGGGAAGCTATTTAGTGACATTATTCTGGTCCTTCACATCATACAATTGGAATTAATATCTTTATAGTCATCGCCAAATTGAAACTATCGTGCGACAAAATAAATTCAAGCGCCCTCACAAACCGATGCGATACGCATGGCGACGAAAGTTTGCAATCGCGTTGGTTTCCCTTCACATACCTAGTCAATCACTTTAAATGTTGAATCCGCACTTGTGTTTTGTGATGTCTTTAGGTATATAAGTCCCTAGGTTGAAAATTAAAATTTATAGTTGTGAATATTCTTATGTTTGATATAATTTTATCAAAGGTCATTATTATTATTATTGTTTTTTATTGTTTTTTGGGTTTATAACCTTCTACAATCTTGAAAATAAACAAAGTTAATCAATAGAAAATCTGACGAAGTGTAATAAAGGAAAGACTGAAAAGTTTACCTCAAGACATTGCATCCGAAAGGCAATGAACTATTTATGGATATACAAATAATTATTTTCTATAATCGCATTACGCAAGAAATTTCTATTCTCTCCAAGGCAATAGAAAGTCGTCATTTCTTATTTTGGTTATAGAGCGCAAATTTTATTTTGCGATTAGTGTCTTTACTAGCGAGCCGCCCCGGCTCCGCACTGGTGCAATGCTGATACTATATAGAAATCCATCCACCGGAAATTAAAAGGCATGGAGAAACATTAATGAAAAGATAATTTTGTTTCATGGACGCGCCTTTTCCCTCGCGATTGGCGCTCCAGTTGGAATGTTCAAAAATCCTTTCTTATTGCACATCTACAACATGAAACGAATCTACATATAAAATTTCAGCTCTCGAAAATATAGAGGTATGGAGAAACAGTGATGGAAAAGTAATTTCAATATGTAAACGCGCCCCTTTTATCCCCAGGGGAAAAGCCCCAGTTGAAATATTTGAAAATCTTTTCATATAGCACATCTACAACATGAAACGAACTTACCTACATATGAAATTTCAGTCTTCGAAAATATAGCGGTACGGAGAAAGAGTGATGAAAAAGTAATTTTAATATGTAAACGCTACCCCTTTAACCCCAGGGGGAAGCCCCAGTTGAAATATTCAAAAATCCTTTTCTTATTGCACATCTACAACATGAAACGAATCTACATACAAAATTTCAGCTCTCGAAAATATAGAGGTACGGAGAAACAGTGATGGAAAAGTAATTTCAATATGTAAACGCGCCCCTTTTATCTCCAGGGAAAAAGCCCCAGTTGGAATATTTGAAAATCTTTTCTTATAGCACATCTACAACATGAAACGAATTTACCTATACATGAAATTTCAATCTTCGAAAATATAGCGGTACGGAGAAACAGTGATGAAAAAGTAATTTTAGTATATAAACGCTACCCCTTTAACCCCAGGGGAAGGCCCAGTTGAAATATTCAAAAAAAAATTCTTATTGCACATCTGCAACATAAAACAAACCTACATACAAAATTTCAGCCTCCGAAAATATAGCGAACTGGAGAAACAGTGATGAAAAGGTAATTTTCACATGTAAACGCACCTCTTTCATACCCACGGGGGGCTCCAAATAGTTAGAATTTTCGAAAATTCTTTCTTAGTGTGCATCTAAGACCTAAGACCTAAAACCAAATTTCAGCTTCCTAGGATTTATCAAAACGGAGAAAGAGAGATGAATGAGTGAGTGTTAAGTGAGTAACTTTTCGCATTCATAAGTATAGATTATAATATTGTAACGAATCTGAAGCCGCCCCTAACCGGTTGAATTGATACGCCAGCCGACTCATCGAACAAACAGATGACCTCACCTCAAAAGAATGCAGTCTGGAACCGCCGGTAAATTTCTAGACCATTACCGAACCGTGTACAGAACTCTCGAAAGGACCTTTACCGATATAAGCCCGTCTTCCGGACCCAAGAGGGCAGTTTAGAAAGTGAATCGAGCGGTTAAACAAGAAATTCGAATAGTGGAAATAAATTAAGCATCAGTTGCAAAGTGTTGTAATAAATAAATGAGTTTGTTATTATTGAAATATTGTTGGAAATAAATTTGTTTGAGACAGTTAATTCATTAATTTGCCGCAATATTTTGGTAGATGTAGTGATATGCTTAGCTATCAAACTATCAAGTGCGAGTCACAGGTTCAATACATGAAAAAGAGGGCTAGCAAAATTGTATTTGAGCACAAAATAACTCATTGTTAACTTTTAAAGTTTCGCCTTTGAGCCTCTTCAGTGCCAATGTGTTATATTGTACTGTTACTACGTAACGTATACTATTACATTCTACAACCGCATACAGAATACCTTCTGTATGCATTTCCGAAAAGTGTAATATTCCCTAATCTGTCAAACGTGAAAACTCTAAAACTATCTCATCATCTCATCTGAGTACCATTAAATGAACAAGTTTAATTTCTGCAGGCTGAAATAATAACTTCATTACTTCCAAGATATACGATATACCAGAATTAATGAAACAGTTGTTTTTTGTCATTTATCTCTTAAATATTACTGGAGTTTTTTCCCAACACCAAATTGTTATTTTTAACACCTCGACACGTGTTTCGATCACCAAG
>WOGL01002253.1:0-10199 GCA_015342145.1 Leptinotarsa rubiginosa | reverse complement strand
ATATCGAGACTGGCTTGAACGTTTGAAGTTCATTCACTTTAGATTTGTTTTAGAGTAGATTATTTCGCCATTTTTCACAGCATAATGACACATTGACTAATAATAGTGTGGGGTTCATTATGTCATCTAGATATAATGTTTAAACTACAAAATGCCTACTACAATGCCTTTTACACATTCCAAGAATATTTTAATTATTTCGACTCATCAACAAATTTGTTGCGTGTCTAATAATAGATATATTTTCATACAACAATAATAATGTATTTATTTTGTATGTATTGTGTTACATTGATTTCAATTTATACAGTGTCATCCTCAAAGTATGCACCATATGACAAACTTATTTATTAAGGGTTTTTCGACAAAAAGTTCTTCTTGATAAAAGTTTGTGAATTTCTTGAAACTAAACATGAACCAACAAAATACAGTGAAACACACGTAATATACGAGGAACCTTCAAATATTTGAAAATATTTTGAAAAATCTCGGAAAATATTGTTCAGAAAAGTTGTTTAGCATTAAAAAATCCATCTAAATTTGAAGTCATGGCCATCTAAGTGAAATTTTATTTTTTTACCCATTTTTTCAAATAGGGTCTACGAAAAAAATGAACAATAAATAGACAACATCCTGTATACGATGATTCATTTTAAAATCCTATAATAATACAAATTACACAACTATGGTGTTAACCACGGTCAATTGTTTTTAAGAGTAAAATAATTTTCAAAGTTTTTGGTGCAAAGTTATTTTTATTTTTTGTTAACACCAAAAGTTGCTCAAAATCATACAGTATTGTAACAAGAGTTAAATAATCAATGATATCAAATCACAAAAGATCAATATTTTGGAGAATTATTTTAGACAAAAAAATCTTTTGATTTAGTAAATGAGTTTGTTCCGAAATACCTATTTCATTTTAATGTTTTGTGATTTGAGATAATTGAATGTTGAGTTCTTGTTATAATACAGTATAATTTTGAGTAATTTTCGGTGTTAACAAAAAATAAAAATAACTTTGCACCAAAAACTTTGAAAATTATTTCACTCTTCAAAAAAATTGACCCTGGTTTACACCATAGTTGTATAATTCGTAATATTACAGGCTTTGAAATGAACTGTCGTATACAGGATGCTGTCTATTTATCGTTTTAGCAATTTTTTTCGTAGTCCTCATTTTAAAAAAATGGTTAAAAAATAAAACTCTGCTTAGATGGCCATGACTTCAAATCTAGATGTATTTATTAATGCTGAACAACTTTTTCAAATAACTTTTCCCGAAATTTTTCAAAATAAGAGTACTTTACTCATGCCTCAAAATCAAATATTTGAAGGCTCCTCGTATATTACGTGAGTTTTACTGTATTTTGTTGGTGTACGTTTAGTGTTAGGCGATACACAAACTTGTATCAGGAATACCATTTTGTCGAAAAACCCTTAATAAATAAGTTTCCCATATGGTGCATACTTTGGGGATGACACTGTATACTATTTATTCCATTGACGTATGCGAACACTATTGATGTATGCATTGCACGGTCAAATTCTATTCTATTTTATTCTATTGTTTTGTCACATTTTGTGGTGATTACATTGAAGTCATTTTCCATCTTTTCCTTCTGAATTCCACTCCAACTGAGAACCCTTAGAAATATCGCCAAATCTCCCCCATCAATTACATTACATTCCATTAAATAATCTCAACTCCTTATCTCTAGGTGAGGATCTCCCGCACCGGCAGATTAGCCATCCTATCCGTGGACGGTCAACTCCCGGTGGAGGTTCTCTCCCCCGGGGCCTTCACTCAATTATCTCTACCTCAAAATCTATATCTGGGAGGCGTCCCCAACTTCGGCGTCGTCTCCCCGAAACTGAAAGTGAGGACCGCGTTCGTAGGCTGCATCCAGAAGGTCGGTATAAACGGGCGGCCGCTGTCGATCCTCGCCGAGGCACTAGGTGGCGCTAACGTCGACAACTGCCCGCATCCCTGTGTGGCGCGTCCCTGCGGGGAGGACGGGGAGTGCTTGCCGGAGATGGATTACTTCACTTGCAGGTGAGAATTAATTTTTAATCAGTTCGTAGGCCTTTCAGAATTAGCCAGTTGGGGCTGTGTTTTGCGTCTGAATCAATTCCACGATTGCGTCTGGATCAATTCCACGATAGGGGTCAGTTTTTCAGTATCAGAAGGTTAGGAAATTTTCTGGAGAAGCTTGTTTTGGTTTTTTACAAACAGAGGAAAAATTTATGCTGTGAAATATTTTTTCGAATTCCTGAGATGAAAGATGTATTTAAATAAATAGTGTATAGATAGTTTTTCATTTACTGGGATAAATCAACACAGAAAAAATCAACAAAAAGTCCAAACCAATTTTAACAAAATGGAGATATTGAAAGATTCTGGATGTGCTCGTATGTGACAATAAAACATATGAAAATGTACTGTATATAGTGAACGATCGTATTTAAACAGAAAATTCAATTCAGAAAAGCAAATTATTCAAGACAGTTTTAGAATGAAGGAATGCTCAGCAGAAGCAAATTGTCTACACAAAAATTTAGAAAATCTACAAATAATATTGGTATTACGAAAACCCCATTTTTTCAAGGACAAAACACAAACACTACAGGAGAATCTTTAAGGCGCTCTCAGAGCGGTGCCTTTACCAAAGTTGTGATTCACATTGGATTTGAATCGCTGGAGATTTTTTTTATCAGAACAAAACTTTATTATCAGAAGAATCATGAAATACAAATCAAATAACAGAATTCAGCTTATTGAGAGAGAGAAAGAAAAAAAACACCTCGAAAGTACTGCTTCGTTCCCTCCTGTTCATAAAAGAGAACATATGCCTCCTCACTCACAAGTGATTTTGATGAAATTGGGGACACGTGTGAATCGTTGTATTCATTCCACGTGCCACTATAAGGGTGTCTGCAGTATGCTGTGTAATGCCCGTTATAAGTAGTCTCACTGTGATTCGGAAGTGCATATAGATTATAACTACAAGGAGCCACATTGTCTGCTGCATAATTGCTCATATCCAATCCTTCTAAAAAAACTCATTGGCAACATTCAGTTTGCCTCTGATTATTTCCGTTGGCGAGAATCTCTTTAAACGAATTACTAAACTACGGGGAAACATGGATTGATAGGGACTTTATGCATTTTCTTCTTTCCTTGCACCTCGAACAGGTTGTTTTTTCATCTCCATCCAGGGTTTCCTCTTTTGTCAAGAAATCCATTTGGAAAAACGTTCCTAGGACGTTTATTCCACATAAACGCAGTTCTTCAGATGGAAGAGTTCTCAAACAGTGAAGTTCGAGGTGTACTGAGTTGAACCTCACAACGATGAGCAGCCACAGTCCATCGCTTATTTCTGATATGTACCGCTCTTGGTGGAATTAAATGTGCCAAGTCACTTGAACACCTCTCGTAAAAATATCAATAGAAGAGAGACAAATCTCCAACCTTTCTTTGATGTTCCAGGCTATCAAGGTTGCACGTGATGTTCGCGTCTCCAATCAGGCGAATGGCTCTTTTCTGGATGGAATCCAGCAACTTCAGGGTATGTTTGGGGGCAGAGCTCCTTACATGAGAATAATACTCGAAAGAGAGTATGATCTGAGCTTTATAAAGCATCGAAAATTGCTGAGTTGTATAATTGAGAAGCAGCGACGTTATTGTGCCAAGACATATTGGTGTACATTTCAACCCCCAACTAACTTATCGAAGCAGAAAGCGGAATTGAATCAACAGTCAAAAAGAGAAAGCTCTTTTATTCATGTTGATAAAATATTTTTGAATTATTGGAAATTAATTTTCTACTCAAAAGTATAGCTGATCGCCATCTGTTTGCGGTTTTTTACGCACCAATCTCAAAAACGCTTCAACCGATTTGAATGCGATTTCAACTAGTATGTTGAGGTCAGCTTTAATTGATGTTGAGTGAATAGATGAAAAAAATTATGTATTTAAAAAAAATGTTATTCAAAATTGAAAATCAAAGATTCAAATGAAACTATTTTTGAGTTTCAATCGGTTCGAGAGGATAGCATTTTCGGAAAAGTGTCTCTAGAGTGAATCTCCGGATAGAAAAATAATGAGGTGTTACAAAAAATAACTCATCTAAAAATAAAACACAGTTTTTGGTAAAAAAAAACTCGAATTATACAAAAATTCTTTTTTCCATTCAGTTTGTACTTCAAACATTTGGTATGGGATTGAATCAGATGAATAGGATAGAGATGAGAACTGTCGTGTAATTTCTACTAATATTTTCATTTGTTACGATCTGTTTTGGTTTATTGAACTATTGTCAAGTAAACTAACGCAATTTGACAAGCAAATCCTTCAATATACCATGATATGGTCAATGTCTTCTAGGTACCTGCAATACGTACCTGAAATAACAAAAATGTTACCCGAATTATTAATATCTTATTTGAAATAACAGAACAATAATTATTCAGCTTCCATAACATATCAAAATTACTATCAATCCAAAAACACTACTTTTGGATTGCTCCAAATACCAATAGATACTAAACTAGTTGCCAAAATTCATAAATTCAGAAGCGGAGAGCTGCATACTTCTAGTTGGTCTTTGAGAATTTGATTCAATATATTTATTTCTGATGCTTCCAACAAATTCATCTTCCTTCCTTCAATGCACGTATGTTTTCTTTATGCATTTCCGATAAGTGCAGTAAAGGAAGGAAGATGAATTTGTTGGAAGCATTGAAAATTAATTAATTGAATGAAAACCATAATAAACCCCTAAGGGTCAGATGGTAAGAACGCAGTTCTATCAAACTCTGAAAACCTGATTCGCTTCTAATGTGTTCTGCTGTTTCATCATTTTCCAAACAGAGGCGACACACACTGCCTCTCACACACAAGTCTCTGCATATATACTGTTCTACAGGTTACACCCAACAGGGATATAAGGGTTACAGAACAGGGATATAAGTCAATACAATAAGGTAAAAACAATACGTTTAGAATTAGCTGAAGTAAAAAGACCTAATCTCAAAGATGTAACAGTATAAAATGTCGAGCTGACAACTTGCTGAACTGTATTTGACACACATGTTATGCAGAGATGAACGTTTTAGAATATTTGTACGTGGTGTTGGCAGATAAAAAGGATTAACCACTAGGTACATTGAAATTGAGTTTTTGCAGAATATGTGGCTCAATAATTAAATTATTGATCAGTTTAAAAAAGAAAAATTATGTAGTGACAATCATGACGGCAACTCAAGCTATTCATAACATGTCTAGCTAACAATGCATCATGGAGAAATACAATTCATATGTTGATTCAGACGACAGTGACCTGTGAGAAGGCCTGTTAGACATCATAGTTTATCCCTGCTGCGGTCCAATAACTGTTTGGTTTCGAACTCCGATGAGTTAATAAACGCTTTGGAGTGAGCATATCCTGGAAAATTCTGCCAGAAGTCAATAAATCTTCTTGTCATCCAGGTGTTCAAAGTTTGTTTGGGAAAGCCCAAAGCGATGCCAATGTTTCATCTACAATACACAATTTATGATATTTCGAAAAACAAAAATGAAACAATTTACAAAAAAATGTTATTTTTTTCTAGAAGATCTTGAGGTGTTTTGCCTGCGAAAATAATTCCATATTCTATCCATCGATACCTGTCAAAATATTTTGTCAACACTAAAATCATGTCAGGATATTTCCTGACATGAAGATATATAAAGGTATATTTTTCATAGTGTTCACCATACTCAATATATTTCTCAGAAACTTTTGGAGAATTATTTTGCTTCTTTCTGTCAATTCCATTTTGCGAAAGTGTATATTGAGTCTATCAACGTACCTGAAAAAATATAGTAGAACAATACAACTCCAGAAGAAAGAAAAGATATGTTGGCCAAGGAGTATTAATGCCGCTAATATTTATTGAGATGGAATCTTTCATGGGATATATTCCGGTTTTTCTCATCTGTAAGCCAAAGTTTACGTGAGTTTTCCCATTCCTCACAACCTCGTTTACACAGAAGTATAACTTAACTATTCTCTTGACACACAGAATGCTGCCAATGGTACCAAGTCAAAACAAAAAATAAACTAAAATAAAAGTAGTAACGAAGTAAGAAAGCTACAGCTGTTCAGCATAAATTGCATGGGCACGTTCCTTCATCGCATTCTCACAAAAAATGGAAAACGTTGATGTCGTTTTCCTGAAAATCACAATATTTCTCAACAACATTTTTCAAAAATTAATAGATATGTTGGAAAACTTTCACTTCAATAGTAACCTCTTATCAGCTTTGTCAGCTTTCTCACTGGCTGGATTGTGACACGTCTCTTAATTCGAAATGGACAAAAGTCAATAGTTCTTTCAGAGAGCATAAATGGCTTCGACTTCACTTATTTGTCCAATATTAGCTTGATATCTGTGAAGTTCAAGTAAACGATATAATGCAACCTACCTTCCAACAGCTCCCCTTTGAAGTTAGGGCGCTAACTAATTTCGAAAAATAATTTTTACGTCTGATGCTTTGTTTCAATTTGCCCCAAATCAGCTCGATAGGATTGAAAACATAATAATAGAGGGGAAATATCAGTATGGTGTGTCCATACTTTTCAGCAATACTCTCAAGGGCATACACTTTTTAAAATATTTTTGTCTGAAAAACTTCAAGGATTTAGTTTTTGGTAAGTAATATCCAAATAAAAATTGTTATCCATCAAAAGATTTTGTATTTCATCTTTCCTCGAACTATTATTTGGTATTTCGATGAGCTGTCGCGAATGATAGGAAGCGTTGTCAAGAACTATTTGCATCTGAATTTGATATCAATATGTTTTGAAACCATTCCTCAAAAATATTAGCTTCCATGTTCTAATGATAGTTGCAGTTCTCAAGATTTTTCCACAGAATTTCATAGAATTCGGAACCCATCATTTATTTCCTCTGCAATACACAATGATTGGTCACGATACTTTGTTTGCAAGTATGTTAGGCGTACACATCAGTACCATCAGTCCACCCTTTCGTAACTGTGTCGTGAGTATCATACCAAGTTTCGTCCAAATAGAAAATTTGGCGTTATTCTTGTCTATATTCAGTTATTTGTTCTAAGTATTTGTAACGCAATTCCACTATTCATCTGCTTTCCATAACTGCTTGACGTTTATTTATTATTTCAAATATAAATCCTAGCCTCTTTATCCAATTCTGAAGAGTTTTGTCACAGCAGCTCACGTTATGGCCGGAAGTATTCAATTTCTTCCTTATGANCCTTATGATTTCAGTTGTAGAAATCTCATTGCTTTTGTAACAGTCGTATATTGTTTTTTTCAATGATTTTATTAGATGAACATCTAAAGGTTTTGTTAATCCCGTATCACATCGCGTTTTGCGTTCATAAGGTTTGTTTTTGCCTATTTTACGTATAGTTGAGAAAGAAATTCCGGTAAAATCTGATGTTGCTTGTAATAGTTTGTTTCCCTCGAAACCAAACTTTAGATGTAGATTCTTATATACATTGAAATATACTCTCTGTGTTTCAGTATTCAAACGAATCCAAATCTCATTCAATGGTATCTCTTTTTTGCATTGTTCACCATCGCTATTGGAATCACTGCACTGGAAAAGTCTGCGTTGTTATCACACTCGTTATTACTATTAGTAATCGTCCAAGGACGCCACATTTTCAATAGATAACAAAAATATTGAGTAATTATAACTGCACCAATATCGAATTTCAACACACAAATCGCGACCGGTTCCTGAACTGAACATAGATGACACGACTGCGATAACCATCCCCGCAATTCTATTCGTCACCGTAACATGACTTTAAATTTAATTTTATGTTTCTTCAGCCGATCATAAAACTCGGTTAGTAAAAATCATCCAATAAGAACCGCCAATTCTACAGTCGGTTCATTTCTATGTATTGGTTTTTTTGGCCTTTGAGAGTACCGCCAACTTTAAGTGTGCACAATATCGTTTACTTCGACTATACAGCTCAGTTGATCTAATTCTTCATTGCAGGGAAGAAAGTCAACATCAAAAGGGAACGTTTGAAGCTAACTTGCTTACAGCAACAAAATGTTTGGAGATTGGCCAGCTTTACCACTACATTTACATTTACAGTTACTAACAGATATTGTTTGGAATCCCAAAATCAATTTTGTTTCATGAGGAGGATATTTCAAAGCAGAACTTTGCAGATACAATTCGCACATTTGACTATTTGTTACGTCTTCCACTTTACATATAATTATGGTTATCGGTATGGTTATCGCTAAACACGGCCCCACCTTCAAGTCCAAGCCAACTTTTGCTGGGTAAACCGAGTATTATTGCCACCAACATAACTTTCACAATAAACATATGCAAATTCAGTTCGAAATCCCCTCAAATAGTCTTTGAATTCAAGGATTTGAAACTACACAAATAAACAGCAAACATAACTTTTTTAGAGATCAATTGCCCTAACACCAAACTGATATTTTTGCACTCGACGCGCGTTTCGCCAACAAAGTTAGCATCCTCAGGAGAAGAAAATTGATACCTAGCCTAGTCTTTTTAGTCCTTATATACTAAATTTGTTACCTGAGGTTGTATACCTGAAGTCCAATATGGAATTTCTTTTACTCAAGTACCTAATCAAAAAATTAATAAGTGGAATAGCTGGAATACAATTCTTCCTTTCCAGAGTTGTAACAAGATACAAAGTGCTGGTTGTAAATAATATTGTTCAGCATTCAACAGATTTCTAGAATTGTTTTAGCCAATCGACCTTTGTTGAAATGCCAGTTTTTTTCAAAACTTTCCTCCAACGAATTCGTCATCAAAGACGGTACTTTTCCATGTTCAATTCATTGCCATTTTTATTGAGGAGAATGATAACCTCTAATGAACTGATTCAGGAAACTTCCTTCTTCGAATGGTGGCTTAAGTATATTTTTGGGTGGGCCCGATATTTCATTTGGCAATTCATTCATTTGAAATGTATGGGATTGAACTTTATCAATGCATGGAGCTTTTTTTCGTTCAGATACTATTATTGCTTTCACTAATTTTCGTATCTATTGTCTCAATAATTTAAAACGGTTTGTTTTTCTACTAACAGTTTTAAATAATAGTTTGAAATCAATTAATTTGCCTTATTTTCCCAAAAACAAACAACAAAAGTGTTTGGATAATGGTTGTTTCTTTTGATTTTATTTCACTTCTAGAAAATGTTCCGCATATTTTGTTGAGAAAGCATTCATTCCCTTTTTTGTCTTGAGAAAACTCATAGAAAAAACTAACACTGTCTAATGAATCCTAAATATCTCGAGCTCCCCTTCCCTGTCATTATAATATTTTTGAAAACTTACTGTGGCTTCCGTAAGGCGAATGCATCGTCTGGTGGTAGTACCTCGCTGCCCGTTGGCTGCCTGTATGGTCCAGAAAGAAAGTGCCCATATGTTCGGCAACGTTAATGTCCGAATTTCCACCGTCCAACCCCTGTCCGGGACTCCCGGTCGTCCCGGTTCTGGGGGACTCATACCAACGTCCCACCACCGATTCGTTCGTCATCTCCATAATCATGAGTTACTGAGTTCGTTTCACACTACACACACAAAAAAAATGTCGAAAATCCCAAAGGGCTTGCGATTGCGGTACACTACTAATCACCAATTGTTTCTCTGGTCATAGTAGGCAGGTGTAGCGAGCATTTGTTTCGATGCGACGGTCGACGGCAGCTAGATTTATGGTCGAGGACGATCTGAAAATAAAAAGTCTTTGTTATCAACGGAGTTTTTTGTTATCTAGAAATTTGAATGTTATCAAATTTTTGCACTGATTTTATCAGTTTTTCTTTCAATATTTTCAAGTCGTAAGTAAATATTTGATGTGCGATATCGAATACTTTGAGGTTTATCGGATCGATTAGAAGTGAATGAAATTTTAAATCTTGTTTTTTTTAATAAACATTCGAAATAAACGATAGGCGATTTTGTTGAAAATACTGGAATCAATGGGGTGTCAGATGATTTTATGGAATAGTGAACATGATAGTTATATCATGGAGGTGAATAAACTACTCAAAATGAATATAGAGACACATCCTTAAAATCCGATAAGTAAAATAATATGTATTATTTCATGATAAAAACTTCTGGTGTTCCATGTTCCATTTGGTTGTTGTTTAGGTACTG
>WOGL01002252.1:0-10190 GCA_015342145.1 Leptinotarsa rubiginosa | reverse complement strand
CATAACCCTGAACAAATGTCAAAGTGTTCTAAAATAGAGTTGACAAATGAAAAAAAATAGAGAAATTTAAAAGATCATTTGGTGATGATTGAATATGATATAAATGTTATGACTTCATGATTATTATTAACTAATTATTAATTCTATCATTTACACAAAAGTGAATATAGATTTAGTGATTTTGTTTTTTTTTAATTATCAATATTATAGTTATCTCTGGCGAAAGTTCCTTATACGAAGAAGTAGATATATTCTAATGTATCCTCATACATTTTTGTAATATTTCTTGTATTTTATAAAGACCACATATGTTGGTAGAAGGTTTTTATTGATTGATGATTTTTTTTTAACAAAAAATACATATACACAGCATAAACATAACTTATCACTAATGTTTAACCACAATCAAATAATCCATATATGAAATACAAATAACATGGTAATAAATAGGAATGTCAGGTAGAAAACATTTTACTAGAGGAGATAACCTTTTGGTGAAACTAACAGAGAAAAATTTCAACCCCAGCCACCGAAGTACGGAATTGTTTTTGAACACAATTGACCGATCAGAAAATATATTTGCCAGATCCACACAAACCCCACGTTCCCCACACAAACCCCACAAAAACCACTGAGTCCCATAACTGTACAAAAATAATCCAATAGACTTTTCGAAGAAGCTTGTTACGTTGAACCTTTCACTGAAAACAAAGACAGACAATCAAGACAGTGAAAACAAAATTTTTGACGAGAAAACACAGTTGACTCAGGAAAATTTTGCCAAACTGGTGAGTTCTTTCAATCCCTTTGATAAATCGTTGCCGATACGTTCGATATCGATTTCATATCGCTGTCCCAGTGCAAAACAGTAATATCTCAAAATTTTGACATTTTGAGATATTACTAATTCTGAAGAATGACACCGAACTACGTCCAAAGCAACACAGTAATATATCAAAATATTACATTTCCTTATTTTTTTTACCATTTGTTTTACTCTTACTTCATCCTGAGCTGATGGTTTTGGTGGGTCAACACAATAACAACTCAAAATAGTACACTATTTCACCAATAAATATCTTTTAGTTTCTAGAGCAACACTGAAACATCACAAAACATTTATGCTGTTCCAAACCTTGATTATAGTGCAATAGTGTAATATCACAAAATGTTTTTGTATTTCTCAGCTGTTCATAGAGATAACCTGTTGAATAACCTGTGGTTTGTTATTGTTTTTGAAGAGAACTTGTGAAATTGGAAAGGTAGTTTGGAAGGTTATTTGTAACATTTCTGAAAGTGTATGAGTTATTAGTTTCCAGAATGAATAGTTTTATTGAAAATGTCAATGAAGGCAGAGGGAAAAAGATGCTACAGATATTGTTTGTGGAGGAATCCAAAGCGGATCATGAAAAGGTAAGATTTAAGTTTATTATTTAACAATCCCGGGCGTGTAGTTGAGAGAAGGCCTAAATCGTTCCACTTGTTTTTCAGATGGAAAACCGGCCTCAAGTTGAGACTCTACAATCAAATTTTGTTGAGACCAGTTCTGTACCAGTTCTGGAAGTGGCGCATCCAAATTCAGAAGGTGTTTACATTTTAACGTATAATAATGAAAATATTACAGCTGATGATGTTTTAAAAGGTGAATTTTTGTTTGATGATACTAATATTGAATTACAAGAAGTCCAGCTTGTTACGGAAGTCAACAATAATAATCAGGAATATGAGGAGCAGGAAGAAGTTAAAACCTATGATCAAGAAGTGAATATAGCAGATGATGGCAATAACGTTTATGAGGACGATGTTTCTGATAAGAGTGATGATTATATACCAGATGAAAATGGTTATAGTTCTGATAGAGAGTATGAAGAGAATGAAAACCTTGAAAATAACGTTCAACAGCCAATATTAGAGTTTGAAAAAGTACAAGAGGAACCTCAAGATCAAGAAATCATAGAAATAAACAGAGGAACCAAAAAAAGATTGAAAAATGAGAAACTTTGGGCAAAAAATGTGAAAAAATTTAAAGTAAATTCAGGTGAAGCTTATCAAACAAAATCAGGTAACCTGAAGCAGGCAAAAACTGTAAAAGAAGGTTGTGGAGACAAGTGTAAATTAAAGTGTTCAGAAAATGTTGACTTGGAAGATAGAAAAAAATTGTTATCTGATTTTCTAACGCTTACTGATATCACCAGAAAAAGAGACTTTATCTCAAAGCTAATGGATGAAGTAAAACCAAAATACTGTTATAAGAAAGATGACTCGCACAGATCAGCAAATTATTCTTACAATTTCATCATCAACAGAAATAAAGTAAAAGTTTGTAAAAAGATGTTTACTGATACGTTATGCATTAGTTCAACTTTTTTAACTACTGTAAAAAAAAAGATGTCATCTACAGGCGTTATTGAGCCAGATCTTAGGGGCAAACATTTAAACCAACCCAAAACAGACCCTCAAACCATCAAAGATATAATTGATCATATAAATTCATTTGCTAGAATAGAGAGCCACTATTGTAGGTCCGATACTAAAAGAGAATATATCGACGGAGACTTAAACCAAGCAGAGATGTACAGACTATACAAAAAAAGCTGTCAAGATAAAGGTATTTCTTTTGCAAAACAGCATAAGTATGACGAAATTCTGACTACAAAATTTAACATTGGATTTTTTCAACCAAAAAAGGACCAATGTTCCTTCTGCGAAAGCTATAACAATAGCTCAGAAGAAGAAAGGATAAACATGAAACAAGAGATGGATTTACATAAAAAAGAAAAAGAACTATCACGAGAAGAGAAAAAACATGATAAGGAAGCAAGCAGGGAAGCCAATTCAAATCTTATTGTTTCTTGTTTCGATCTTCAGGCCGTTGTCCAATTACCAAAGGGCCAAGTATCAACCTTTTATTATAAAAGAAAATTAAATGCCTTTGATTTCACAATTTATGATACTACCAATAAACAAGGATTCTGTTACATTTGGCATGAAGCATGTGCCAAGCGTGGCGCACTAGAAATATCATCGTTTCTCTATAACTACTTGAAAGAACACTGCTGTGGAACTGGTAAAAGATTAGTCTTTTATTCAGACAACTGTAGTGGGCAAAATAAGAATCATCTTCTGTTAACAATGTACCTGTATGCCGTGAAAACCTTGGATATCCCATCTATAACACATAAGTATCTAATTGTTGGGCATACCCAAAATGAAGGAGATGTGATGCATTCACTGATCGAAAGACAAATGAAATTAGCCACTAAAAAGACGCCTCTTTATGTTCCTAGCCAGCTAGTTGCCGTAATCCAAATGGCTAAGAAAGGGGAAGATCAGTTTGTTGTCAAAGAAATGGACACACAAGATGTCCTGGATTGGAAAGGAGCTACTCACCTTTTCGGTAAAAACTTTCAATATGATACATCAGGGGAAAGAATAGTGTGGGCGAATGTTAAAATGTTTGAGGTTCGGAAGGATACAGGAAACACTGTTTTTTACAAAACATCATATGAAAAAAAAGACATGAAATCATTTAACCTGGATGACAAGATTGTAAAGAAAAGAGATGGCTCTGTAACAATCATTCCCAGAGGTTTATCGACCAAAACAGCAGATGAAAACTCACTTCAAACACCTAGACGAACGTCGAGGAAAGTTAAATCAAAGCAATGTGTTGACTCTCCAGTAAACAATGATACACTCAACACTCCAACTCTTAGAGTCAAACAAGCATACCCAATTCCCCCAGGTATAACTGTTTTGAAGAAAGCGGATCTACTGAGTTTGTGCAGGGAGAACCTCATTCCACGTCCATACCATCCTTTTTTTGAAAATTTGAGAACTTCCACTGTTGGTGAAGTCGACGAACAACCTGAAGATGATGATGACTAAACTAATTCAACAAACAAATAATCTTGTATACAAAACATTTGTAGCCTAATCTTACAATTAATAAAAATACACAGTTTTAGCAAATTTTTGTTTTTTTTTTCCTATTTTCAACTGTTGTTTCATAAAAAAATCTTGCTTTTTTAATCCTTTGCTGTAAGAATACTATTATAGGATTATATTATTCCTATAAGAAATTAGCACAAATCAAAAATGTTATGTAAAAGTCTAGTGCAATACAGTAACATAACAATAGTAACAATGCAAATAGTAACAATGCAAAATAATTTTTTTAAATATCTGGGCAATACTGTAACAACTCGAAGTAGAGTTAGTGTAATAATTATTTTAAACTTAAATCTTAGAAATTGAATTATGTGTTATTTTTGTAAATCTTACCGATAAAATGAGATTCATAATAAAATTTTTATTATAAACATAGTTATGCATATGAAAGCTAAAAGTCAAAAACAAAACCTCATGAATGATTAACCTCCAATAATCTCAAAACTGTTGGTTTTGGGATGTGATAGTTTAGCACTAGGACAGCGAAATCCATTTCGACACCTATATAGAAATTAACCACACTCGATTAGTCAAATTTAACGAAAACTTTTCCACAATACAACACACTTTTCCTACTCACTAAAAGATGTCGAAGCATAAAGCTTTCAGCACAGTGACGTCGTAATATGGACTGGCCGTTGAAGGGAGAACATTGATTCCAGCAACTAAAGAAAGATGAAGTAATTAAAGTTTTGGCATTTACGTCACGTATACACTTAACGTCATAAATATATAACGTCATGATGTTTTACGTGTTGCATATTTCCATTGTGAAAATGTTGGGATATGATTTGTCTCATTGGTGCTATTATGTAGTGGTTAAGAAGTCGTATGATCTTCTGGAGAAATATATGTAAGAGTGACATCACGGCTAGTCCATATCAGCATGTCTATGTTTCGGAATTGTATGAGAATACAATGCTCTCGGCTTTAGAAGTGAGAGTTTCAAATAATTCTGTCGATCTTCTTTGGATATTATATGATATATCTTCTGAAGTAGGTGCCTACACGATTTCATTTGCTTAGTAATTTCTGTTCGAAATTCTTCACAAAAAATATGATACATAGTTCTTGAAAATATGTTTTCTTTTTATTTCAGTAAGAAACCAGCCCATTCATGAATGATCTAAGTCTGTGGTCAACGGCTTCAGGAGTCTAGGCCATATTTGCTGCCTGTGACATGTATGACAGTGTGACAGAATAATGGTCAAGTTTAATATGGCAATTGGAAAGAACCTATGTGGATCCTTCAAAACAATACCTTAGTTACCTTCAGCATTTCATGCATACCAAACAATTTCAATTTTTATCTTAGGAGTTATCACAAAATTAAAATAATCGCCCTAGAAAATGAATTGTTTTGTTTTCAGGTGTATGGATATTCAACTATTTCAAATTCAAAATTGATAGGTGTGAACATTATTTTGTTTGAGTTCATTTTATTTCAGGAGTTCGATGAGGGAGATGATTTGAAATTGTGTGACAGTTGAAATTGAATACTCTCGATTGGTCTGGGCTGTTCTAGAACTTTCTATAGGGCAAACACCTTTCTTTAAAACCATGTCCCGTCATTTTGAAAGGGGAAACTTTTTTATGGAAGTTGATCAGTTGATGTGACACGAATTCAGGTCGATTGCTAGTATTATATAAAAGATTGAAGCAGTTAGAATATTGTAAACATTAACCATGTTTTAAACTATGTTTGGGAATTTGTCATCCTCGCCGGAATCATAATGAACAATGGAGGGCAAATATTCTTTCCATTTTTCGATATTATCATACTTACTTCATAGTCTTATTAGCAACATTATGATATCTGGAAAGTTCACACATATTAACTTTTGTATATGTTTTCGTAGTGTAGTGGTTATCACGTGTGCTTCACACGCACAAGGTCCCCGGTTCGAACCCGNAAACAGTTTTTCAATTCAATCATTTCATTAAATAATATATTGATTTGAAATTGAGTGGGCGTTAATTGCCTAGGATACCTTATATATTTTTTGTTACGTTACTGATAATGAACTATAGGGGAAGTCGTAGTTGAAATTAGGCATATCGAAAACAAATTTGGGAAAAATGCACCAAGCTACTTTTCATCAGCCCGGTCCTGAATATTATTTATCTTTATTAGCGATATATTCTTATAAACTTATCGCACTTATCTACGTAAGTTTTCGTAGTGTAGTGGTTATCACGTGTGCTTCACACGCACAAGGTCCCCGGTTCGAACCCGGGCGGAAACAGTTTTTTTACATTTGATATGTATGAAAATAATCAGGTATCTACAATCTTATCGATTTATATTATCTCTAATTTTGTAATTTCAATTATTTTTCGATATAAGGGAGGAATGGTTCTGAACGCTAAAAATACAATGTTTTTCGAAACATTGATTGTATACAGGGAAACAGAGCAACAATTTGAAAATTTGTCGCCTTCATTATTTCGGAGTTTTGAAAGAGGTAGGTAGTGGTATTCATTATTTTGATAGCCTTTCGGAAGAGCTTTCTTTACGCAGTGTGTGACATACATACAGTGTGTGACATACATGCTGACAAACACCAGAATTTTCAATTGTTCTCTTTTTTGTTTTTCCTAAAAATTATGTAATACATAATCATTGTGAAAAATTTGTTATAATTTTCAATTTTTTTTGTTGAAGTGGATGAACTTTGCATACATACCTACGCTCATGAAAGACAATGCATTTCAACGACGCGTAATTTACGCCCATATGCATTGGGTCTTACATTTGGTCAGGAACTGAAAAAAAACGAAAAGTGTGGTAAACAAAAAATGGTTTCAGCCCAGAGTTTGGGATAAAACCACACAAACTGAGTTTATTGGTCAATTCTCAGTAACTTCCTCAAAGTCTACAATGGGCATGGTCATGGTCAAACCGCTCAATACTCCTCTGTTTTCCCCTACGGACTAACCCCATATATTTTTGAAAAAATTTCAATATGTTCTCAAAATATGGAAGGTGTGAAGTTTTCAAAATGTCACCCTACAAAATAATTACCAGATGAGTATTTCAACTTTATCTTCGTGGATAACATAAAATTGATATGCCTTATTTTTCAAGTTATTTCGTTTGATTTTGAATCAGGGTCTAGGTCAGTTTTGCTGGACCAAGTTCACATTGTACATTGAAATAATTTGTTTCATCCTGGAAGGAGACTAACATGGCACTAAGTACTGAGTAGGTATAGCAGAAGTAATCTTTATTGTGAATACTTAAAACTATCGGAGCCCTCAAAGGAGAAAAAATCCAATACAAAGAGAGAAAGCCGCTGCCATATAATCCAAGTGGACTGAAGAATTGGCGGTTCGTATTGGATGATTGGAATTAAATTTTGAAGTCATGCTACGATGACGAATAGAATGCGAGCCGTCGTGTTGTGAAGGTTTAGTTCAGGAACTGATCGCGATTTGAGTGCTGAAATTCGATATTGGTGCAGTTGGAATTACTTAAAATTTTCGTTATCTGTTCAAAATGTGACGTCCTTGGACAAAACTAATAGTAATTACGAGTGTGATAACAACGCACTTTTTCCAGTGTAGGTAGTGATTCCAATAGCGATGGTGAACAATGCGAAAAAGAGATACCAGTGAATAAGATTCGGATGCATTTGAATATTGAAACACTGAGAATATGTTTCAATGTATATAAGAATCTACATCTCAAGTTTGGTTTCGAGGGAAACAAACTAAATATTACAAGCAACATCAGACTTGACCGAAATTCCTTTCTCAACTGTACGTAAAATAGTCAAAAACAAACCTTTTCAACGCTAGATGCGATGTGATACAGGATTACCAAAACCTTAGCTCCCACAAGTTTCGACTTCTGAGGGTTGTCGTTCGTAGGAGTGCGACAGCTGGTGTACGGAAAAACAGATTTTGAACAGACAGATTTCAGATGTTCATCTAATAAAATCATTGAAAAAAGAATATATGACTGTTACAAAAGCAATGAAAATTGAAACAAAGCATCAGGCGTATTTATGTTTGTGTACTTTTTGTACATAAGAACAAATCGAATTCTGAAGATGACAAATGGAGACATCAGTAGTCCACCAGACAGAAATTTAATGATATTGTTCCTGAACATAGATTGAAAAATACAGAGCATTACACATTATTTAAATTTTACTACAATTCATCTTTGATTATCAAAGAAAATCAGACAAGACAAACTTTTAAAAAACGTGATTTCGATCTGTTGTGTGACATTGAGTCATATTCATTACAAGAATTCATGGACAAATAACCTTTTTCAGTATGTATTATAAATATGTAAGCTTCCTATAATAATTTCAATATTACATTATACTCATTAATTTATATCTGTGATATACACTAATTTTTTCTCTTCTATTTTTATATAGTCATTGCCAA
This sequence comes from Leptinotarsa rubiginosa, assembly GCA_015342145.1. Lineage (NCBI taxonomy): Eukaryota > Metazoa > Arthropoda > Insecta > Coleoptera > Chrysomelidae > Leptinotarsa > Leptinotarsa rubiginosa. The sequence continues at coordinate 1,835 of WOGL01002252.1, read as the reverse complement.
TTACCTATACCACGTGATTTCATTTATATTAATATTAGGAGACATTTGTATTGTAATGTAATTTAATTATGTTTCTGATGAGTTTTTTCAATTATTTGAATTGAAAGCTTCAATAAATCTATCAATCTCTTCTATCTATTCAGGTAGTTGTGAAATAATATGTGATTCGCCATTTAGTAGCTGCGGTCATCTTGAATTTGCATCTTTTTCAATGTATACTACTATTTTACTACAGGAGCCCTGTCATGTGATACCCATATTGAGATAATTGTGAAACAATATGTAAGTCGCCATTTTGTAGCTGCGGCCATCTTGGATTTACAATGATACATACTTTTTTGAATTGTATTATCATCAAAACTAAATGTGTGTGTATCAAATATCGGATCAATCGAAGTATTGTTTCGAAATGATCACATCTCCCAATATTCCTTCAAGGTAGGATGTGGTAAATGCCTGACAGCCACTCAATTTTTTTTTGTTCATTCAGCAGAAGATCACTTACAGTGTTTTGAAGTATCATTCCTCGTCGGGCAGTAACTATTTGCCTGACTAATACCTTCCGTGTAGAAACGTTGGAAGATATGATGAACATTTTGTAATTTCATTGCGAAATATTTATGTTTGTAACGGTTAAACGTTACATTATTTATAATAACTAAATTCATCATAAATATGAGCCCACTATCTAGTAACCAAGAGTAAAACATTTGATTCGTTCATTAAATCAGTAATAATGATTTCGTACATACCAGAGCATCTTGCGGAAGATAGCCGAACCATCAATCAATCAAATCTACAACACTTATATTTTTACAGAACGCAATATCAAGTTCGTGTCAGTAGGTATGAATAAAATACGTATGAGCGAATTCAATTTTTCTCGAAGGGACAAGGGCTCGCTCTCTTCCGTGTGGACGATCGTACGAGTAACATCGATTAGAGATTCGATCGATTGAATCGTATCACGTTGTTTAAATATCTTGACCTAATCTTCCTTTTTCCGACTCTTCATAAAGTGTTCGTTGTTTGAACAGAATATCAGGTACGTGGGAGAAGTGTTCCTAGAAATATTATTTTAACCTAATTTTTGGTTATCAGAAATGGCGATATGCATGGTTCCATGCAAACAATGTCTTAGCTTATTTTTGTAATCCTTCAGTATTTGAATGGTTATCTCTACCGTTCATGGATATCTTGAGATTATTTATCGTGAGGGACATATCAATTTAGCTTTCACAGTTTCGTGAAGCGAAAATTTCTGATTTTTAAGATTTTAACTCTATTTTCACAACATTTGGTTGCATGACGAATGAAATTCCAAAAGGATCTCAAATCAATTCGTTCGGAATAGAGGCTGAAGGCTGTTCCTGCTTGGAAATATATATTAGATGGATTCCTGCATATCCAGGCTGGAGATGATTCTGGGTGAGTATCAATACACACTTTTTATTTAATTACATAAATCAGTAATTGTGTGTTTGATCTCACCTAGAGTCACTTTTGAAGCCACCAGGTACAGTAGGCTACTTTCTTAAAGGTTGAAATTTCGTATCTTCATTGCAATTTATAAAAATTTGTGTCTTACCTTTATCTTATCTTTCTCACGTCCGCCGTATTATCTTTACCTTTAAAAAAATATTCAATTAAATTGGAGGAAATTCCTGGAACTCAAGATTCATACACTTGAAACTTGTATTACATAAGAATTTTCAAAGAAATTATTTGATTATCTCAATTAGTTGGAAAACGACCCCATAATGGGAATGCCATCGGATGAGATGCTTCCCCAGTATAGCTTCGGAAAAAACTTCAAAACAATTATAACAGGCAGA
>WOGL01002251.1:0-10192 GCA_015342145.1 Leptinotarsa rubiginosa | reverse complement strand
TGTTCTTCTTTCAATAGGTAATTTTGATGAAGAACTCAATAATATCATTAAGCAAATCGCAGTGAATAACAGATATGATGCTGCTAATCAATAGACAGAGAAACAATTCTAGAAATTTTTCCTACTGATCAGTCAGATAATCGAAATCAAAATTATGAAGCTTTAACATATTTTGGACAAACAACAGAAAAAGTGGCTTCATTTTTGAATAAACAAGATATTAAAATTGCATACAGAACAGGTAGTACGTTGGGAAAGTTAGTTAGGAATAATAAGGACAACACATCGAAATTCGAGAAATCAGAGTATAAAAATTGAATTGTGGAACTTGTCCTAAGGTATATATTGATCAAACTGGCAGATCATTTAGGAACCGCATTCAGGAGCATCATATGAGCCAAGTACATGAGAAAACAAGTTCAACATATTGAAATAATCTTCTAGATGAAAATCATATCTTCAACGGAGATTTTGATTACATATAGAGAACAACGGTTTGAAGCTAAATTATTTGGAAGCAATAAAAATCAATAAACCTAAAAAATCAAATATAGAATTGATATAAAATACTCTAGGTAATCATAATTTGAATATACCTTAGATAGGTATATAAAAGTTGAGTAGATTCTCTAGGTAATTATGATCGAATAAGTACCTGAGTAGGTATCTCTAATTTCTGATCACGTGGGGTATATAAAAATTAGCTTTCAATATCTTATTCACTATAAAAAAAGGTAAGGTGCTAGCAAAACTTGTCATGATATATTTTAAAAATAAAGTTTGCGAAGATCAAATCAAAAGGTGTAGTTTATGAAAAAACTGAAAGCATATCTGTTGGAAAATTGTTATTGTCAAATATGGAAAATCGTCCTGAAAGTATTCAAATCCATCCAAGCAAATACATGAACTGAAAGGTGTCTCAACCTTAACCTCAATATTCTGAAAGAAAAACACTCAGTATTCACAATTTCATCCTTCGATATTCCAAGTTCATAGACATCAAGATATAGAAATATAAAACAATCTCCAAACACGCAAACTTGCACGGATGCGCATTAAGCATTTCGCCTTAGTACGGTGACCGGGGCAAAGTTGCAACCTCAGCATATGAAGTCTTTATTAATATTGAGCGATGTCAAGATCATCAACAGGTATTGAGAAATATATTCAGTATTCGTTGATCACTCCTCAAAAACGGTTCCAGAGCCTTTTTAAAATACAGCACATCTCTTTTGAGTCGATCTTGCTGGGTAGCAGTATAATGTAAGTTTATGGTGATTCTTTGTATTTTTCTCTCAACTATTCAATGTTAGTTCATTCCTGAGCGTATTTTTCTCATTTTTTCAAAATAAATATTCCAAATGATTCCTTTTCATTATTTGGATAGAAGAAGGTCGCGTGAAACAGCGAAATATCATCTCGAAATAAGCAAAGCGAGTACTGAGTTGCGACATTATTATACAGTAGCAGAATTTTTTGATATTTATTAAGTCTGTTTGTTCTTCTGGTCTTCTCAAGAGGTAGCAGAAACATATGTGCCTTTCTGGAACTTCAACACGCGTTTCCTAATATGACTAATAACCAGTCCGTGCAAAGCTTATTGTTGAGTCATCTAAAAATAGAACTTTCAACGGGTGATGATCAACTGTATTGCCAAATATGCGCCAAACTAACTGACTATTATAAGACAATAGGCACCAGTCAATCTAATGATAACACTGATGATCTTCCAAAATAACTCAACCTCTGAACGAAGGTTCGAAATAGATGAATATAATCTTCATGCAGTCATTGTTCTCCATTTGTTCTGGCGTTGAATCTGGTCATTATAACGCATTGGTCAAAGACGAAACGGACTGGTTTGAGTTTGACGATAGTCGTGTCACTAAATATTCTAGCGATATCTTGAATTTATTGAAACCTCTTGAGACACCCTACATTATATTCTGTGAAAGAGAAGACAGTGGCAGATCAAGATCTTCAGATGATATGGTGCTGCAGCCGAGTTTTCCTGCTGGTGAAAAAGCAAATGCGCCACTGGAATCAATGAAGTCGCCCCGGAGCGCCAAAAAGTACTTTTCTTGGTTATTCACATTGTGTCTTCAATCGAGGACCGCCTTCCCGGTACTGACGATGCCCAATAGGCTGAATCAGCTGTCTACCGGTGACTCTTAAATTGAACTGAATATGGGAACGATCAGAATAGTACTTATCCATTCACCTTTTGATTTTCATGGAATTATTTTCCAGCAGCTTGACTGCATTAACTTTTCTCGATTTCATATAATTTCTGGAAACATGTGAATTCTTTTTCTGATGGCATTCCAGGTTACCTTCCCAAATTTCTGCTACCGCAGTTGTCGGTTGATTGGTCAAACCACCAACACTGACATAAAAACTTGGCAAGTTGACTTGGGTGTCACACCAATAGGTGTATAAAAAAATAATTAAATCGTAAATTTTGAAAATTATTCGAAAATAGTGATTTCAAAAAGAATAGAAATAGTGAAAACTTCACAGTCACAACACAAAATAGTGTGATGTTTTCCAATCATTCATGAAGAAGTCAGTTTATTATCGTTTTTTTTTTCATTTTTGAGGCAACAAGCAAAATTCCAAAAATTTGTAATACATTTCCAAATCATTCATTTATTTTTGATTGACGGGGACATGTTTTCAGGAGAAATTTGTTTTTGAGATTAAAACTTTGTTTTGGATTGAATCGCTTTTTCTTCCTTTGAAAGTTCACCACAATTTTTCGTATAAAGGTGAAGAAGTTGAAGCCAAAAAGTTCGATTTTCCAACAATTCCATCTCTAACTGCGATCAACATTTGCAAACAGGCCACCAAAGAATCATTCACTTTTGTCATCATCCAAGAAAGCCGTAAATTCCCGACACGGGCAGATTGAAAGATTTTATTGAAATACTTTCATCGTGAGAATTCCTCAAACCTGTACTTATTGCCAATAATAATTGGCTTAATTGAAAAAGATAACCATCCTTTCAGAGAAGGCTACACCCACGAATACCATTTCTTGGCGCCATGAACAAGTTTACTCGTTTCTTTCTGTTTCGAATTCAGCAATTTCAAATATCTTACACTTCTGTTCATTAATTGGGATTTTTGTTTCAGCACGCTCACGATGAGTCGATGAAAAATGGACACGAGGTAAATAAGGCAAGACTGATAAATTTCAAAAAGTGATATTTTTTTCATTTCATTTCAGTGCTGATGAAAGTTCACTGATAGACTATTTCACTTGTGATTTGATAATAATAATGTCAATGATAATAATGATAATAATGCTGTTGGTATGGAATTTTGGGGTATATACATGAGCTACGATACAAAATTCGAGATAGACAAATTTACAGCTAGTCTGGGTCACAAGACTTCCGTCCAAGGGCACCGAAAACTATGATCCAGGGCTCATTCGATTCGGAATGACCTCTGGCAACTTTTTGAGAAATTTCAAGAGAGGCTCGAGAAAATTGCAAAAGTTATAAACAATTTAGTGAAAAAAGAAAGGGTTTCGTTATTTGCAGAGGAGGATTTTTTTAAAATTTGACCTTTCCTGAACTCTATCACCAATATTAATAATTTTAATGTAGAGGCAAAAATAGCGCTAAAAGCGGGCGAAGCGTGTCTCGCACCCATTAAATATCATTATTGAGAAAAAAAAATGACATACCTTCTACACACTTGAATAAACCTACATCCATGGAAATTTTTTTTTCATGATTATTTTATTAGATATTCTTTAGTTAATTAACTAATTTTTATACGTTTTAAATTTACATAAAAACCTTGATAATTTTTAAACTAAAAGCCTTAAGTTTTGTTCACTTCTTGAAGCTTTTTTTGAAAGCCTTCAAAAAAGGTTCCCGTTGGAAAAATTAAAACATTTTGATTTTCCGCTTTGTTAAAAGTAAACAAAGACGTTAAAAAGTGAAAAATTCAACGGGAGCAATGAATTTTTTTTTCAATTCCGATTCATTCGTAGTCTTATCATTTGAAGTTACATAAAAATGATTTTTCATAATTTTTATCTCCATTTGTCTAAAAAACTGTTATAAACAAATCTATTTTTTATGAGATATTTGAAACTTTTCAAGGGGGATTTTTATCTGTGATGAATATTATGATTTCCAAAAACAAAATCGTTTCTTGAAAAAAAATTATTGCTTAAACTCGCATTTGTTGATTTACAATTTTTTTTGCAACTAAATTCGAATATTAAGGAACGATTTTTTTTCAAATCAAAATTTCTATTTCTCTTTGATATTCTGAAAAAAAAAAACTTTTTTTAATTCATATTTTTTTTATTTATTCAGTAAACAATTTGTTTCCAACAAATTTAATTTTTACGATATATTTTTTGTGAATACTCTAAAAAAAACAAAAAAACCCATGTGTCACTTTTGGTGTAAATTTTTTTTTCTATATTTTCAAGTTTTTTTTATTTTTATATTTTTGCGTTTTGCAATTCCTCATGTTTCTCAATCATTGTTATTAAAATAACTCATAATACCTCAAGATCTTTTTGTTCTCCTTTCAGTAATAAACAAAAATGATTTTAAACAAATGCTCTAACCTTATTATTTATTAAATTTTTGACATTTATTGACTGAAGTCCAACAAGTGAAAAAAATTTGAGGTTATTAGTTTGAAAATTATCAGGATTTTTATGTAAATTTTAAACTTGTAATAATTAGTTAATTGACTAAAGTATAGCTAATGAAATAATCCCGGATTTTTTTTTATGGATTTCCATTTATTCAAGTGTGTAGAATAAAATGATATCTGATATCTCAGCGCTATTTTTACCTCTAAATTAAAATTATAAATATTGGTGATCGAGTTCAAGAAGGTACGACTTTTTTTTAGGAATTTTTCTCCTCTTCAAGGACCTTTTTTTAAATTTATGACTTTTTCAATATTTTCCGAAATATTTGCAAAAAACCAAACCCCTTTTTTTACTAAATTGATTTGTTTATAACTTTTGCAATTTTTCGAAACCCTCTTGAAATTTTTCATAAAGTTGCTAGAGGTCATTCCGAATCGAATGAGCCCTGGATCATAATTTTTGGTGCCCTTGGACAGAAGTTCCAAAAAAAAGGATCTTGTGGCCCATACTATAGGTGGTGCAGCCACAAAACGATTTATCGCCTCCTCCAGAACAGGATGCACAGCAGAGTAGAGAAATTTATTCCATAACAAGTTCGTTGATAACAAAAGCCGCCTTAGCTGGGCTAGTGTCGTGAATTTTTCTTTTACCTTTTTATTATACATACTATAAAATCATTGCTTACTACTACTATCACTCAACCAAATATCATACCATACATCAATTTTATAAACACCTGATACTCAAAAATTAAAAATAAAATGATTAAAAAATAATGGAGTGAAGCAATTATAAAGATGAGTAGTTATGAAGTTAAGTACGAGGGTGGTCTGAAAAGTTTTCGACCTCAACATCAAGATAGCAGCACTCGTAAACAAAAGCTAATGAATTTCGTTGCTAATCTTTTGACAGTTACTCACCAAAGTTTCAGACATTCAGGACGAACAGTTGTTATGTAACAGTCGTTTGAGTGAGTTGACATGTGAGTGTTTTTATGAAAATGGACAAAATCGAGTATCGAGCTGTAATTGAATATTTGTTTTAGAAAGACACTACGCCTACGCGAATCAAACATGAGTTGGATTCTGTGTATGGGGACTCTGAACCATCATTTGCCACAGTGAAATTTTGAGCAGCTGAATTTAAACGTGGCCGTAAGAGTTTTGGAAACGATGAACGTTCGGGACGTCAAAAAACTGCAACTACCGAAGAAAACATCGCCAAAGTTCACCAAACGGTGCTATATGACCGTCGAATTGAAGTCAGAGAGGTATAAACATGTCAAAAGAACGTGTTTGTCACATTTTGGCATGAGAAAGCTGTATGCGCGGTCGGTGCCACGTTTGCTCACGTTAGACCAAATACATGTTCCAATGAACATTTGCAACGCTCTGTTGGCGCAGTTTAGGTGCAATAAATCCGAGTTTTAGCGATTAGTTACTGTAGATGAAACTTGGAAATACCATTATACGCCCGCAAAGAGGGAACCGGTTCCAAAAAAAAATGTTTTTTCGTCTGGGAAAGTGAGGCTTTTGGGATAGTCATGGAGTTATTTTAATCGATTATTTTTAAAAAGGAAAACTCATAACGGGAGCATACTCGACAAGCTGAAAAAAAATCCTGTTTTATCAAGACAACACACTGTCTCACACCACAGCGGTTGCCATGTCAAAAATCCACGAAACGACGGTTTGAACTGCTTGACCATCCGCCTTACTCTCCAGATATAGCCCCAAGCAACTCCTTTATGTTCACTCATCTAAAAATTGCGCTCGGAGGACAGAGATTTTCATCAAACGAAGAGGCAATCACTTTCGTGAACAATTATTTTGCAGAACAAAACTATTTGGACGTGTTAAAGAGATGAGACCATCACTAGGAGGAGTGTGTACAGTTAAAAGGAGACTATTTCGAAAACTTTTAAAAAATATAAAAAAATGTCATATCTTCGTTAGGTCGGAAACTTTCCACACCACCCTCATAGTTTTCGATTATGAGAAAAATTTAAAACAATAGTCGATAGAAGTTCCACACAATCAGTGTTGTGAGAGCGAATAAAGTTATTTACCGCTTGGTCTCTTATTGTGAGTGAAAAGGCAATATATTTTGTTGTTTCAATATTCAGACTAAGCAAACTCTCACTTAACCAGCTATATGTCAATTTTAGTCCATCTTCAGCTTTCGCATAGGTATCTTCCCAACGCTTTCCAACAAGTATTAAAACAGTGTTATCAGCATAAGCTTTTCGTCAATATCTTTTGAGTTATAAGAATTGTTTATGTGAAGTGAAAAAAATAGTGGCCCTAGAACCGTCCCTCGTGGTACGCCCAGGGTATTCTATGACATGAGTAATTCTTGATTGTCTTCTAAACACTCGAATAGAATAGTATGATTTTCAGTATCGAATGCCTTGGTCAGATCTAAGAATACACACTTTTCATATGTGATGGAATCTACCATAACCTATTCAAGAAAAACTTTATTGCGAGATTTTCACTGAACAGTTTCACCAAAACGCAACACGTGTTTCGCTATCCAATAGCTTCTTCAGGCTTGTCTTTACTAACTAAAATTTACATATTGAATACGTAGATTTTAGTTAGTTAGTCTACTTTCAAGTGATGATTTGGCTCGAAACATCCTGTTTCACATAATTTTTTGTGAGTACTTGACATTTTTCAAGCATCAGAGAACATTCTATTTAGGATGCGCTCTTGTAAATAGTTTATTGTGTAAAGGTACGATAATGTATTGTAGACCACCCATATATTGACTTTTATACTTGAAACAATAAATAAACGATATCATTATTATTATAGTAATCTTCTCTAATAGGTCTACACACAGAATCAGCGACAGCACATGCCTAACTTTAGTGACTATATACAGGGTGTTCATTTGAAAACTTCCCACCACGGATTTATCGAAAACTACTGATTGAAAGAAAAAACGCCGNGGCGTTTTTTCTTTCAATCAGTAGTTTTCGATAAATCCGTGGTGGGAAGTTTTCAAATGAACACCCTGTATAATTCCTATGTTTCAGATGACGGTCACATATAATTTGGTGATTGGAAGGTTATACAATTCATTACTATTTTAGGAGTCATTGTAGAAATTGAAACTATCGCGGGAGAAAATGAATTAATTTTTTTTCATTTTACGATAAACATTTGGAAACATACGAAAGCGCTAAAGAGCCTCGGAGTGTTTTTTTCATTCGACAGTCCAAACTATCACATAATGACAGTTTGGACTGTTGATCAAATTAGTCACAATCAACAGTTGAAGCGGATGGAGAGCCAGAATAAAAAATCTAACTCTGAAGAGCATTTCTTACTGAACTATTTCGACAGTTTGAACTTTAGACATCTTTACAAAACTATTTTAGACAACAATTTAGAAATACTAATGTGAAAAACACGTTTTACATCCGCCAAGGTCTCATCAGTAGTCCTAGGCTCAATCACAATGCATTGCCCCTATAGGACAAGGACTCCCCTTTGAAAGGAGAGATGTCATCGTCTCAACTTTCTCAGGTCCTTAAAGGATGAGACCTTAGCGAATCGGAACGAATCTCGTTCAGCGGTCGATGTCGAAGCTTGGTTTTGAACGGACCGCCTTGGGGAGCCTTTTTCATCTTTGATATTCATGAATTGAGGCTTTTCATGATCCCATAGATAACGTCATCATGAGGAGAGATGTCATCGTCTTTACTTTCAAAGTTTCAGAATTGTGTGTGATCTACTGTAAAAGAGACTTCGTCTTACTTATCCAGTCAAATTCGAGATAATAGTTTACCAGAGGGTGAGAATATGAAATCATGTTCAAATACGGATAACTGGAACTAGGAAAACTGGAATAATCATCAAAGAATTATTCGGGGTGATTCTGAAAGAACCGCGCTGATAGATATTGCAAAAATTATGAAGTCAAAAATTATGATAATGTGGCATTGTTAAAATGATGTAAATTACAATTCCTTTCACATATTTCACATTAGATTCCACACAATACAAGGCCTGAAAAGTCTAGATGGCGCTAGTCTAATTGCATTCACCGCTTTCTCAGTTAGTATCAACCTTCAAAACAAAGGTGTTGAAATTTCATGCTATTCTACTCATGGGTAACATTACTGCTGTTATTTTTAAAATAATGGATCAAAAACAATGTCGTGTTTCAATTTTACACTGCTTCTTGATGGAAAAAATACCGTTCAAGCGAAGCAATGGCTTAAAAAGTGTTATGAGGGCTCTGCTTCATCAGGAACAATAATTATACGCTGGTTTGCTGACATCAAACATGGTCGTAGACACCGATGATGTAGATCGCAGTGGACGTCTCAATGAGGCAGTAACACCAGGAAACAAAAAAATCCACAAAATCGTTTTGAATGGTAAGGAAGTGGAGTTGCGTGAGTTAGCTGACATTGTGGAGATATCAATAAAATGTCTTGGCTTTATATTGCATGTGCATTTGACTATGAGAAAGCTCTGTTCAAAGTGGGTGCCGCGCGGGCTCTCTGTTGACCAAAAACAAGAACGTCTTGATGATTCTGAGCAGTGTTTGGCCATGTTTGAACACAATAAACCGTAATTTTTGCGTCGATATGTGACAATGGATGAAACGTGGATGAAACTTCACTCCGGAATTAAAATATCGTCATCTGAGTGAAGAGCAACTGGTGAAACTCGTCCAAACCACCAGAAAGCACAACAATCACTTGGAAATGTTATGGTTTCGGTATTTTGGGATGTGTGTGGTGTAATATTCATCGACTATCTTGAGATTATCCACAGTGACTATTAAATATCGTTATTGAAGCGTTTGAAGGCCGAAATTGAAAGAAACGACCGTATATGGCAAAGAAAAAAAAATGTTTCACCAAGACGCTCCCACATTCACCGTATTCGCCAGATTTGGCTTCCAGCGACTACTGGCTATTCGCAGACCTCAAAAATATGCTTATCGGTAAGAAATTTCACTCGAATGAAGAAATTATTGCTGAAACCGAGCGGCGCTGGAATGATTGTGTGGTTCTTGATGGAGATTACGTTAATGAATGAAACCAATTTTGAACAAATAAATCGGGTTTTTTTTTCAAGTCCCGGACTTTTCAGTCCATGTGTTATATTTCATATTTACTTCCAAAATATTTGTCACTTGATATCACAAAAAATGACATTCACAGGAAGGACCACCATTACTTTTTGCAGTTTTTATTATGAAACATTTAAGGAAAGGTCTCAGTTACGTAACAGCAAAAAAACATTACAAAAAAAATCATAAAAATGGTTATATTTGTTTGAATTTGTTAAGAAATTTACATGCCAAAATGAAAGTTTGATAGGTATATAAAAATATCTCCGGCTTCAAAATGCTAATTAAACAGAAAGCAGACTTGAAAGAAAATAAAAAAAAAATTGATGAGTATGTTCATGAAATAATATAATAATAATAATGTTTAGATCACAGATTCAAATCACAGAAATAAATAACTAAAGTAATACATACAGTTGAATAAACATCGTAGAAACCACAGAAGCATCAGATGATGCTTGTATG
>WOGL01002250.1:0-10192 GCA_015342145.1 Leptinotarsa rubiginosa | reverse complement strand
AATTGGAAGAAGTGCACGATGCACTTTCTTCACCAAGCCTGAATTTCGATAAAAAAATTCAATAATTTGCAAGCGTTGTTCATTCGTAAGTCGATTCACGGTTAAATTATAGACCAAACTGAACAAGTTTGACAATGACTCAAGACACGATTCACGATCTGTCAAAAACAGTGTGCCAAAAATATACCAGCAAAAAAAAACACTCATTGTATGATGTCGATAAGCGATTTTCAGCCAGTTTTTCTAAAGGAATTCAAATTGATTCAAAGCTTTGCCAAAACACCCCGAAAAATTAACCAGGCATTTGGCAATGGTTCGCGAAATTTTGCAATTTTGCGGATTTGAAGACCCTGTTGGAGACCCTGGTGACCCATCACTAACGGTACGTGGGATGGGGAAGAACTGGGCGTCAGCTCCCATGCGTTTTTTGATAGTTTACAACGTATTGGAGGGGTCGGGAAGCTCGAAAAGTGGGTGCTGCACGATTTGAACAATCGACAGAAATTGTCAGGTTTCGATTTCTGTTCTTTTCGCTTTTGCGCAACCAAAACAATCCTTTGTTGGATCGGATCATCACGTGTGATGAAAAGCGGATACTCTACGACAACAGACGTTCAGGACAGCGGTTGGACACCGATGAGCAACCTAAGCACTTCCTAAAGGCGAAAACTCACTGAAAAAAGACCAAGGTTACTGTATGGTGGTGTGATTCACTACAACTTTCTGCAATCGAGTTAAACCATCACAGCAGAGTCCTACTGTGAGGAAATCGAAGAAATGTACCGAAGAATGCATCAACAGCGGCCGGCACTGTTCAATAGAAGAGGTCCGTTTCTGCTCCACGCCAACGTCCGTCCGTGTTTCACAAATCACCGTCCGAAAACGAATTGAGGTCAAAGTCCTGCCTCACCCACCTTATTCCCCAGACCTCTCGCTAATCGACTACCTTCTAACCGTTGAAGAACAGTTTTCTTCCATCTCCTTCTTTGGTAGTTTGTATGACCTTTTACTGTTTTCTTCTGCTGTTTATCGTTACTTCCTCTACTTTTCATTGTATCTTTGCCAATCAGACGAAGACAGAATCGGCTTTCGTCGGCTTCAACAAATCTCGAGCACCCATTTGTTTGAAGGTGGTTGACAATATTTCGTGGTGTATTTCATCAGTTCGGACTTCCATTGTCTAATATAATATAAATTGATTTGAAGTCCCTGAAAAAAATTTAAAACAATAAAAAATTAACCGAAAGTAACAATTTTATTAAAACAAAGAACTGAAATTACAAAGAAATAACATACAAGCAAACATCAAAAAAATAAAAAATTGAAATATTATCACCAGAAGACGATTGTGGATACCAACAATCGAAACGGCGTGACGTAACTTGGTTTGAAATCTTTTAATTTTCAATTTTTATTTTCCATTTTTTGTTAATAATATTTTTATTTTTTAATTTTCAATTTTCAGCTTTTATTAATATTTCAACTTTTATTTTTTGGTTGTTTGCTTGTATGTTATTTCTTTTTAATTTCAGTTCTTTGTTTTAATAAAATTGGTATTTTCGGTTAATCTTTTTAATTTTTTTCAGGGATTTCAAATCAATTTATATTATATTAGACAATGGAAGTTCGAATTGATGAAATACTCGAGCTTCCAGTTTTTATTTAATTTAATTTTTTTAATTGAATAAGTAGTCCCTGAAATATTACAGTTCAAAGTAGATTCATAAAAACTGACAAAACTTAATATAAAGTAAAAGCAGGTTACTATACATTGGAGAAAATATTTTTTCATGTTGAATGAAATTAACACAAAAGTTATAATTTTAATGAAGTATTTCAATAAAGGATAAATTTTATATACATTTTTGTGAAACGTCGCCATCTTAAAAATATTTTCTTTATCAGTCAATCGCTATTCCCATTTTTTTAATTGTGTTTATTTTATCCTCTTCCTGAAATCCCCTTGTATACTGATTAATTATATTGTTTATCAACGATTTATTGGAAAAAACAAAGAATCCAATATACCTATTGCTTTGCTAACGACAGCACACTTCTCGTCATTCCATTTAGATTCCAGGACATCGGCAGCAGGAGGTTGCATATCGTAATGAGGATCTAGAAGTGATTTCGAATTGGGGTGAAAGTAACTAGGTTCTATTCAATGCCACATAAACCCAGGCATCGGTTTTCTCCAAGAAGATAAATGTCTTCGAACCGGATTTAATTATGTCAGGTTAGAAAATTCCGCTTTTTGCTTCGATAAGTTTGTTGGGGATTAAAATGGACACCAATATGTCTTGGCACAATAATGTCGCTGGAATTCCAAAGGCTGCTTCTCGAAATCTTGGAACACTGTTGCGAACCAGAAAACTGTACACACCAAGCAACTTTTGATGCTTCATAAAGCTCAGATCAGACTTTCTTTGGAGTATTGTTCTCATGTTATGAGGTCTGCCCCCAAACAAATCCTGCAGTTGCTGGATTCCATCCAGAAAAGAGCCATCCGGCTGATTGAAGACGCGAACATCACGTACAACCTTGATAGCCTAGAACATTGAAGAAAGGTTGGAAATTTGTCTCTCCTCTATAGATATTTTCACGGGAGTGGAATCAAATGTGACAAGGCACACCAAGAGCGGTACATATCAGAAATACGCGACGGACTGTGGCTGCTTATCGTTTTGAGGTTCAACTCAGTACACATCGAACTTCACTGTTTAAGAACTCTTTCATCTGGAGAACTGCGTTAATGTGGAATAAACTTTCTGAGAACGTTTTTCCAAATCGATTTCATCTCCAGCGATTCAAATTCAATGTGAATCGCTACTTTCGCACAGGCACCGCTCTGAGAGCGCCTTAAGGGTTTTCCTGTAGTGTTTTGTCCTTAAAAAAAGAAACGCCTTGGTATTTATTTGGCGAAATCAATTCTCTCATTGAATCTCAATTCAGAAATCATGTCCGGAATTGAAATTATACTGAAAGGAAGGAAGTCGCGAAAATTAAAAAAACAAATGAAAAAACACGATTGAAAATGTCCTCGCGTTGAGGTATTCGTTTTGTTTGCCAATTTTAATCGATTATATATCACGCTTTGAATTCGCAATCAATATTCGTAACGAATTTTTAAGTATTTGAAACCGTGTCCAACTATTTACATTGATTAACTGAAACGAGTTACTAAAAATTCGAAAGAACCCATTCCTTGTCTGTTTCATTTTAAAAAACTTGTCCTACTTTCTAGATTGTTTCTATAAAATATATACACTTCGTGACAGAACATGAATTGTTTACCTATTTCCTTTTTCCGCCTGGAAAATATAAATAGTAGAAGCCAATGGAAATATTCTTTTGTATTTTGGTCTTTGTTTTATTAGATAGGCGCAGTAGACCAGATCAACTATTATTGCAAACTTTCACTTTTTATGCAAATTCAATTCGTGTCCTAAATTTTTTTCACGTAGTTTATATCCACATTGAAATTTTTGCACGTTCGAAAACAACAGAATGTTCTGCAGAATTTCAATGGCTGAAACTGAATTCTCGTGAATAGGAAAGAAATTCATGAAACGTATTCTGAATAATTCATGATAACATATTCATTTGAGATTATGGTATATTCAATCACTAGAGTTTTTTCCCAACACCAAATCATTATGTTTAACACCTCGACACGTGTTTCGATCACCAAGTGATCATCTTCAAGAGGAAGATTAAACTGGAAACTTCGCTAGCTAACGCTATTTATGTTAATCAGGTATACCATACAGGTAAACCAGTCAGGTCTACCACACATACAGGTCTACCACACCTGAATTAATTTTACAATTTTTCTTATCTATTATTTTACAATATGTCCTTATGTAATGTTTAAATGTTATAGCTATATTTAAAATAATTTTCAGCTATATAAAAAATTAATTCACCGAAAACGTTCCCTATCGATGGCTGCCAAAGAAATACTGAACAACGCAGCGTCTTCAAACTTGAAGCATATGCTTTAAAGATTGTGTACTTTCTAATACAGGTGATTTTTCAAACAACTACCGCCATCTATATGGCCGTGTACTTCTGGGACCATCCTGGTATTATAAAGAAACTACTTCTGATTTATTTCGAATTGTGGCAAAGTACAAGGTACTGATAGTGAGCTATGACCATTGAACTGTTACCACTAGCATTTTTTTCCAATTTCTGATGGAAAAGTTAATAATTAATACTCCAACTAAAATTATTTCTCTGCAATCATAACACTAAAACGATAGTTCAGGGTATCTATTCATAGATATTTATGTCAGATTTGCTTTTTCCTCCAAAGTAAATATTTTCCTCGTTAAATAAAGTTCGGGTCACCATAACAAAAACTTGGGTATTTCTGTTTTTAAAAACAGATTTATCTGAAAAAAATTCGATTACCCAATTTATTGGTTTCAATTAAACGATACTATTCCCGGAACCACTTAATACTTTTAAACGTTCCGGAGCGAACGATTTTATGCTAACATCGTAAAGCTTACAAACATATCCACCAATAAATCGACCAGAAACAAATATAAAGCAGAACCCGATTCCATGGGGAATGTGAATAAGATAATATCAGCAATATTTTCAACTTATTTGCGATCGAAATTATCGCTTTTCCGAATAGCTGCGGGTAGCAACAAACTCAATGTATGCATTACGTCTTGTTTTTTTTAGTTTTACTGATAAATTATTGTATACCATTTCATTGGAATATTTTTGGTGGAATTGTTTTTTCTTTTGTATGATACTTTCGCGGTGTCGAAACAATAGAATAAATTACGTCTATTGACTAGATAGATAGATAGATATAATTTATTTATCCTTTATGCTACATTACATAGATGGGATACGTCAAATAAAATAAGTGTTTTAAGTTGAATCTCCAGAAAATCAATGAGTTTGTTCCGAAATGTTATTGAATATTAAGTTCTTGTTACAATACTGTACAATTTTGAGTAATTTTCGGTGTTAACAAAAAGTAAAAATAACTTTGCACCAAAAACTTTGAAAATTAATTAACTTTTCAAAACAATTGACCGTGGTTAACACCACAGTTGTGTAATTTATAATATGACAGGCTTTTAAAGTGAACCACCGTATACAGGATGCTGTATATTTATCGTTTTAGCAAAAATTTTTTTGGAACTTTGGTCCGATGATTCATCACCAGTTGTGGCCCTGCTACATGCTTTTTGCCCAAAATTTCCGAAAAAATTGCATGGCATCAGCCAACCGATATGCCAACATCCTCAGCATCGTCTCTAATAGTGATTCAACGGTTCTCCATAACAATTTTCTTCACTTACTCAACATTCTCATCGGTTCTTGATGGCGAGGGCGAGCTTCGTAATTCACATTTCTCGACCTTCTGTGACAAGCTTGTACCACTTGTAAACATTTTTCTGACACTGAGTACAATCACTTTATACCACTGTCAACATTTCAAGTGTTTTTGAGCACTTAATTCCATTTTTTATACATAATTTGATGCAAATTCTTTGATCCATTTTTTTCGATGGCAGAAAATTGGCTGAACACACAAAATACTTGTAACTTTTATGCCTCTTAACAACAAACTTAACATGCTAAACAGCTGAAACTGTGAACATATTCTCGAGACGAGTGTACCAACATGAAAAAATAAAAAATCGCTATTCGAATGTACGTAGCCCCCGACAATTGAACATTGACCTTTCTTTTTGAGCAGTCCACGTACCCACAGTACTAATTGCAGGAATCGACATTTGTAAGTAAGTAGTCCTATTTCAATTTTCAAATTCAAAAATTGGTAAAAAACAGAAGTTTCAATTCTCTTTTCTTCTCAATATATTCTAGATATATTCTACTTTTTTTAACCTTTCGAGTTTTTTAATGTTGAATCATATGTCTTTTATACAAATAGATTATTACTTACCTCATATTTTTCTAGGTAGGTAGCAAAATCGATTTTTTTTTTAATTTCATAAGCAATTCTGAATGGCAATTTTAAGTAATAAAAATGGTAAAATGAACTACCTATCAAGTCAAAATTTTCAAGTGAACTGATAAAAGGGCATTCTACGCTAGGGATATTATTGGAATAAACTCAAGCTGCAAAAATTGAATATTCTAATGAATAGTTCTTTTTAGAATTCATACTAAAGAAATACGAAAATATAAAAAGTATTCCAGCATAAAAAGAGCAACTTCTTGGTCTCCTTACTTTAAAAAAGTTTAAGCACTAATGAAAACTTCTCTTGAAAAAAACAAGTGAGTGCTAATAACTCTACTCTAAAGTTGAATGAGAACGCTTTTACCCTTTCAAAAAAATTCTCTGAATGGGAGTACAACTTTTAGAGCAAAATAAAACAAAAACGCATGTATTAAGCAAAATTTTTTATTTCCTTATTGGACATACAAAAAAAATTTAAAAAAATCAATACAGTCTTTGAAAATGGAAAGTTGCTAAAAGATCCACTTTTTCCTACTTAGCATTTTGTTTGTCACCATCACATTTTCTATCCACGGCTTTAGCTGGTTCCCCCGTTTGAGTAACAGGAATATTTTTATGTTCAATCTGCTCTCCATCTACTTTCGGAGCACATATTGACAGTACCCCATCAGAAGACAACTTTGATTCAACCTTGTTGATATCGTAGGCCTTAGGGAGAACATACCTCCTGACAAAGTGTCTATATATATGCCCGTGCTCATCCTCCTTTTCTTCATGCTTTCCCTCAATTGTTATAGTATTTTCTCCTGTTACTTTCACAGATATTTCTTCAGGCTTGAATTGCTGAACATCCAAATTGGCCAAAAACTTGTCGCTGCCGTAGTTCACGGTGGATCCGGAATCATCATTGGAAGCTGTAGATTTCCAGTTCCTGATATATCCTGCAGGGCAACGAAGCAGCATCCTAGGAACCGTCATGGGTTGCAAAAGATCTTCTGGATCGAGAACAAGTCCGAAGTGCTGATCCATGATTCTAGAGGGACGCACAAAAGAATCGTCGAGCAAAAACGGTAATAAAGACATACTTGCAATCACAATTTTCTACTTTCTTTGAGTCACTAATCGGTTTGACCGGCTTTGACTTTGACGTTTACTCGTTTGTTTTTTGTCTACGACTGCCACAACTGCGACTGATACGGCAACACACAATTCATGAATTTATATATTGATCAGATAATTCTAGAATACTCGAGTTTGTTCGGCAGCGATCGATATCAAATCGGCACACGTTTCCAGATCTTTCCTGTTAATATTCGTTCATCGGATATGAACACTTTTTAGAAATATAAAAGTATATATTAAAATTAGGACTAACATCAAATGAATTCCTTTGTTATGTGCTACAAATAAATTCAGAAACTGAACAAAACTATTATAGTATGTCTTGATTTCTAAACAATATTCCCTATAATTAATTTTTATTTTGAAGTAGACGAGTTGCAGATTATTCAACAAACAATTCACATATTTATAAATAGGGAATTAAGACAGGCTTAGATTTTTTCAGATTATGTAAAATCATTAACCGTCATTAATCAAATGTCACAAACTCAATTTAATGCTAAAACGACGTTCCTCCTAATGACTGGGGTCTACTAAACTGATTTATTTCTCTTCAGTAATGAAGTAAGTAAACTTGGTGTTGGACTTTTTAAATGTTTTTTTTTCAATGCAAAGGGATATTTTTATTAGTTTGTTTTTATTGAACAAATTTGACATATATAAAGATCTGGTCTTTTGCAAACGTCGCTGTCCCAAATGGAAATGGATTAGTAGTTTAGAAGAGCAATGTAATAAAGATAAGTGAGTTTTGATCTCATTTCTTAAAAAAAACCTTTAACGACTTACCAAGTTATAGGGTTCAAGGCCCAATTAAAAATAAATAACTATTTAATTCTTTAATAGGGATTTTATTGCAGCATCATATATTCTGCGAAAAATATATTGAAATATCATTCTAGGTCACTAAAAATGTTTTTTGCTAATATCTGCGTTGTTTTACGAATTCATATTTGTACCGAAACTGGATATCGACATCAGGTTAACCCAAGTTGAATTTTTCGAAAAATATGTTTAGGATTTGTTATACAAGGGTTGATTGGCATTTACGTTCTAACCTAATATACTTTATTATTTCCAATCGTTTCTTATTGGTGATATGAGCCCAGCGTTCGCTACCTGCGTTAGAGTAAACTCTGAAAATGTCTGCCTAACGCATCGTTTACTTTGAGCATTATTTTTGTTCGGTTAGATTTTTCACACATGTATAGACTATTTCCCCCAATTTGTGGGTAAAGTTTTGTTTAAACTTATTTGTACTTATAATAATATACTTTCGGAAAGAGTTAAATATTGTTCATGCAAAACATATGAGCCATATTTCTATTTTTGGTATAACAACCTGAATTATAGAAAAAAAATAAGCAGTTCACGATGCCTAATAAATACCAAGCTAATTGGATGAATTATCACACTCGTAGATTATATTTATAATATTATATAGATAACATATATGATGGAATTGGCCGATACTTGATGAAAATCCATAACTAACATATTCAAAAAACCATTCGCCATTGTATGGCGAAACACGTATTGCGTTTTTGTAAAATCGTTTAGTAAAAATCTCACAATAAGGTGTTTTTTGAATACGTTATGTAGATAACAGTTTCTAACTCAATTATTGTTCGCAAATACCAGAACTTCAACACTCTTCAGGAGCGTAAGCGAAATCAACATGAGTATCTGAAAACGAACTAACATTTTACGTCTGGTATAGCTGAAATAACATCATGTCATGCTATTTTTTGCAAGTACTTTGAGGCGAGTTCCCCCTAATAATAATAATACTATATTATCATGCACGTTCTAAAAATATATTGTTAGAATAATACTCAACTCATGAATTGGTAAAAATAGAACGTTTCAAAAACATTTTAGGTTGTCATGAATCACCTGGTAAAGTATTTTTAATGAAATGGATATGAAATATATTATTTGATTTTTGTATATTTCATATAGCATTACGTCAGATTTATAAGTAAACTTTTTGTTAATCTAATAATTGACAAAATTTTTATCCATCTTGTTCAAATTGTTTTTCATTCTAAAAAAAATGTAGCCAAAAAGAAAATTTCTCAGTAAGGTATTAATTTATCAACCACTCTTTATTCATTTTTAAGGAAGAAAGGTTCTGGCTTTCTATTTCTTCATCGTTATACAAAAAAAATGTGCGAAAATTCCAAATAAAGAAAGAAAACAATAAATTTCAAAGCAAACTCTGTACAAAAACGTGTAGATTATGCAAAAAAATAACTTTCAGACACAAACTGAAAGAGAAAGCCCTCTTGAAACAACTACTTTTATATAAACGTTGAATTACCCAAAAAATATTTCGACACAAACTATTTTTATATGAACATTGAATTATACAAAAACCACTTTTCCTATTCAGTATGTATTACAAATATTCGTTATGAGATTGAATCAAATAATATTTACAATATTGGTACACAATATAGTATATGAAAAAGGTAAAATTTCACCGACATGGAACAATGTGTTCCTTGATGGTGGACATCTGATGTTTTGGAATAAGGCACTTTCCTTATTGCCTCTCAAGCACTCGCATCTGGATAACAATACAAGATGAAGCACTAAATTATTTCATAAAATTACGACTCTACATTAGGAATGAGTTAAATTTACTCATGTCATCTATGACAGTACGTAATGATATTCATTCGCTTCTTTTATTCAATCCCAGCCATAGGAATCTTGTTTGAATTGGAAGGGGTATATTTTTAGGAGAGATTGATTTTCAGGAAAGGAAGGTTTTGGCTTTTTACTTCTTCATCTGAAGAGGCAATAAGGCAAGTGTCTTATTACGATACATCAGATGTCTGCCATTGAGGAATACAGTGTTTCATGGCAGTGAAATTGTACCTCTTTCATATACAATATTGTGTAACAATTCTATAAATGATATCTGATTCAATTCCATAACGAATGCTTGGAGAACAAACTGAATAGGAAAAAGTGTTTTTTGTATAATTCGATGTTCATATAAAAATAGTTTTTTCGAAAGTACTTTTTCTTTCGTGCATGTTTATATGCATGATTTATACATCTTTGTGATAAGTTTATTTTGTAATTAATTGTTTCCTTCCTCTCTTT
>WOGL01002249.1:0-10195 GCA_015342145.1 Leptinotarsa rubiginosa | reverse complement strand
GGCGAACTATTTTGAGAAAACACAGGTAATTTCAATTATATTTCAGTGCCGAGATATCATGAAAATATCGGCATTGAAGAAATCTCAAGTGTTTGAAGAATTATTTTATTCATAAAAGAAGAACGATGCAGATGCGAAATTCAAAACTCAAGCTGTTTATCAAGCAGATGCACATCATTGGAAAACCTCAGAATAAATTCACCCTTTTACTTCAAAACAAATTTTGTTATTCTTACTTGTTAGCTACCTGCTTCTCATGAATACCAAAATATCTTTGAACCCCACCGATTTATTCCTCAGATGTGGCGAAACATTTCTTGTGAAACTTAAAAGGGTTTAGGAGTGTAGCCTAGGTCGGTTCTTAAGATTTGCAGACAGATGCTGTTGAAAAATACAACAAATTGCAACATTTCCCTGAGTACTGAATTTGATTAATGAATTAGAAACGTTCAATTGTCACGGAGAAGAAAAAAGTTTTAAACGCATCTGCACACACTCGAGTGTATATTAACCACCCCTCTATATATGTTTAGGAGGATGAATAATACGAGATTCACTAGTAGGTTATAACAAAAGAATAACGTTATCTTATGAACCTATGGCACACTTATACGTCTGTTCATGTTACAAACTCGAATCACAGACCGCCTAGCGCTGGTAATAAAAATTGATTCAGTATGTTGAATGAAATAATGGATGTATTTTTAATATGCATGTTTGATTTTTATTCCAATGACGGGGTGAAATGAGGTTATATTTTAATTAGTTTTCAGAATCAACAGGTCGTCGGGTAGTTTTTATATTTTTTGTTGTAATATATATCCATTCGGACTGGCAATCATATTTGTCAATTGAATAATTTCACATATAAACATTGTTTATTTTATCATCGGAAACTGAGAGTGATTTTTTCACGACTATCGCGTGAATAATTTCATTTGTGAACACTTTCGGTTGGAATATTTTAATAATCAGTACAGAGAATGAAAACATAACAGTTTGATCGATCAGTATTCAACACTATAAAAATGTTTTATTTTGTTGCCTTTCATAATTTATGGTATTATGAATGTACTAGTGAAAATTTCCAAAGTAAGTTTGGGTCAAAAGTTAAAATAGATATTTCTGTTTCGAATAATCATTATAAAAATCAGTAAGATTGATTGAGACAGAAAATTTGTTGAGGTAGGTTTTCATGACATCCGTCTTCAATTCTGCTATAGAAATGAAAGGGAAGACTCGTGGAGGGATAGAAGAAACGATCAAAAACGGGAACTTTTGATAACATTAGGAAACATCTCTGATATACCTACTCAACAAAAACAGTTTACATTTCCACATATGGCTCATACGTTATTGAATAAAGCCGTATTCATACTATCATATTATGAA
This sequence comes from Leptinotarsa rubiginosa, assembly GCA_015342145.1. NCBI lineage: Eukaryota > Metazoa > Arthropoda > Insecta > Coleoptera > Chrysomelidae > Leptinotarsa > Leptinotarsa rubiginosa. The sequence goes on along the minus strand of WOGL01002249.1, from coordinate 8,803 downwards.
AGAGCAGTATGCAAAGAAAGGAAGTAAACATTTTGTAAAGAGTAATCCAAGATTATGGTCGATACCACAGTTTAGAGCGTATAAATCTGTAGAAAAAACCTATATCTGAAACAATTAATTGTTCTTGAGGAAAATTATTTTCTCGGTAGCCAGGCGGTTCGACGTAGGTGCTTTGTGCACTCACTCGAATTGACTCGGTGGTTCAAGCCCTAGTCTGAACGATGGTTTTTCCCTTGCTATCGTCCAACCCGCGTTAGGAATCACACGTTAAAAGGTAAGACCTCGTTAATCCTTNCCTTAGCTCGCACAAGTTTCGACTTCTGAGGGTTGTCGTTCGTAGGGGTGCGACAGCTGATTAACGGAAAAACAGATTTTAAACAGATTTTTAAACATGAAACATTCAGTTTGTATTCCAATCATCCAAAATGAAAACTATAACATATTTTATTCATGGTAAAGGTTACACAACGTAGTGAATAGCGAAGAAATTACACGAAACTCGAAAGATTCGCTTTCATTTTCAAACTGGATCTCTGACAATCTCTGATACTGTCAAAAAAATATTTTCTTCACAACGGTGGTTTTGAAATACGTGTCATCGGCACGACAAATGATTCAAAAAACTTCGAAGCTGAATTTGTCCACGTTAAGTGAAGTGAGAGTTTAAACAAAAAAAAACTTCATATTGAACCTGTCAAAACGCTTACCGTTGATGATATATGTTTCAAATTTAATTATGCTGTTTCAGACGGTCTCTATCTTCCGATTGATCAACAAGCAATATTAGATCTTAGATTATGAATTCCCAAGTTTGAAAAGATGCATATAAATCAAATATATTAAAAATTTAAAAACCAATAAAAATCAAGCATACGTTTTTTAATGGTTATAGTTTCACAATTGATTAGAACCATTTTGAATTTCCATTAGTATATTTTCCACTGCATGTAAGATTGATTTCAGATCTGTACAGTTTTGAATTATCGGAAGATTTCGAATGAACCACTGACCTACTCCAGATCTTTATTCACCCTAACCTACTGTTGATAATGGCACCCTTAGATCGGGCAGGCTCTGATGCATCATACCGAAATACACTTTATCGGGGTGAACATCTTTTATAAAAGACTATGGCGAAACCAGTGGCTTGATAGGCGTATGTCGAGTTTGGGAAATCGTTACTGAAGTTGCAAATCGAATTTACGAAAATTACAAACAGAGCCGTCTTCAGACCCTATCAAAACTAGAAATTAAATCGAACAAAATTCGGAAATACTCCTGATATTATATTTTTTATGCAAATGGAAAACAAATTATGTATTAAGAACACAATTTTTTCTTTCTGAATATCATTTGTTCGGACTTGCATTGTCTAATATTATATAAAATGATTTGAAATCCCTAAAAGAACCAATACAAATTAAAAATCAAAAAGAATAGCTGAAAATAACAATTATATCAAGCAAAAAACTCTGAAATGAAATTACAGTGAAACAAAAACGTTCGTTATTGTTTTAAGCTTATTTAAAAAAAAATATTTTTAGCTTTTTAGTTCGATGTTCTTTAAAAGCGTGTTTATAGTTTTTTCAAACTGTATATTTATTTTTTTCATTTTTTAGTTTCGTATGCTAAAAAAGCGTGTTTTTTAGTCTGTTTATTTTATCTAAACTTTGGGATCAATCAGCCGTACATTGTTTAGAAAAATTACTATTGATATTTTCCGATTCCGGAGAGGGAGCCTGAAAATCAGCTACTAAGCCCAAGGAAGGCGCGCAAAGGAGGGTTACAAATAAGGCAGCAGGTGCGCTTGTTAATAAAAAAAGTATTTTTTCAAATGTAGAAATACATGTAAAGTGAGTTCGAATTATATCAAGGAGGTTACGTTCAGCGCCATCTGCAGGCGAATAGATCAAGCAATAATGTCAATAATTCTGTCAAATACAGATCCCGAGCATGCAAACGGGAAAAATATGAAATGAAAAGGGGAGTTACAAACAAACAAACAAACAAACATACATACATACAGATGAAGCTAGTAAAAGCGTGTTAATCAATAATAATAATTAATTAAAAATATAGCAGCAGGCGCGGAAAGGAGAGTTACAAATGAGGCAGCAGGCGCAGAAAGGAGAGTTACAAACAAACAAACAAACATACATGCATATAGGTGAAGCTAATATAAAAAGCGTGTTAATTAAAAATACTTTTTTCAAATGAAGAAATACATGTAAAGTGAGTTCGAATTATATCAAGGAGGTTGCGTACAACGCCATCTGCCCGCGAATAGATCAAGCAATAATGTCTGCCAAATTCAGATCCCGAGCATTCAAACGGGAATAAATATGAAATGAAAAACAGAGTTACAAACAAACAAACAAACATACATACATACATACATACATGTGAAGCTAATAAAAACGTGTTAAAAATAAAAAATTAACAGAATCCTAGCCAAGTTACTTCACGACGTTTCGATTGTTAGAATCCACAATCGTCTTCGAGTGACGACTCTGCCAATTAATGTACTGACCCGTTACTAGATAAAAATCCATGATAACAATGAAACAATTTTCACACTATGATCTTTAATTGAAATGCGTTTCACTACAAAATATTGTATTCAGATTCAATATTTGATTATTTTTAAGGAATTTTCGTATTTCTGAAAACATTTTTGATCTTTTTACATTTAAATTGATGTGAATTGGGTAAAAAATAATAGTAAACTGAATTATCCATAGTACATATTCGCACAAAATATATAAAGAGGTTCAATTAAATTGTGAAGTATATTAAAATATACAAAATAAAATAAAAGATTTAATAGGGAATGCAGAAAAATCTATGAAAAAAAATTATTTTTTCATATAATCGTGGAAGTGGTAAAGGTTTCTGTTTATTTTTGTATTAGTTTCTATTTTGTAATAGACTTGCGCTCATTCTGATTTATGAAACGTATGATACTGAAGAGAAGTACTTTCGGGAAAAGCAAGAAAGGGCGAGAAAGAAACTCACCGATTCGATAACATTTTTTTCCTATTTGACTATTGTTTGAAGAAAAATAGTTTGACTTTACATTTTTCATTCGTTTCATTTAATTTGATAAACAATTGTAGATATTAATGCCATCATGTAGTACAGACTTTTTCCCAAAATTCGAGCGTGATCTGAAATTTTCATAGTGCCTTGTTCTATAATCATGAATGTTTTGATGAGTAACAAATAGTATATTGGAACATTGTGGAAATATACTCAATCCAATTTTCATAAAATGATACATTTTTCAAGTCATATTTTGATGGGAGTTTATTCTGCTACACCCTATAATTTATTACTCAGTTCGGCTTCAAATTTGGGCCGGTCCTGTTGAAGTTCATCAGCGGGACACCGAAGAAGGGGAAAAAACTGAAGGTTGCAATAGTAAGGGGAAGAAGGGTAGCATGCAGTTTCTATTTATTAGAAGGAGGGTAGTCGTCTTTTGTTATGGACTGGAGAATAAGTCAGCTGGCTGCAGGAGTATTGCTCCCTCTCATAGGTGATGCAGCTGTCCGTTATAGACCAAGTTTGCACCGTCATATTTACGTCGGCAGTGGCGCTCGGGGTTTAGATTGAAATAGGAGAAAATAATATAGGTTCAACAACTACTCAGGAATTTATTAAAATAAGAATACGTCGATTTCAAGAAGGAATTTTTGCGAAAATCGTTTTTCCTAGTGTTCATAAATTTCATGTAACGGACAGCTTCTGATCATCAAATTACATCCAAATATTTGTTTTTGCTTGATTGCTTATTATTGTTTCGGAATGTTAAAAATCTGATGATTCGTAGGGGATATTATTAATTTTTTTCAGTTCCACGATTTTGATACTTTCTCCATATATTATGCCCTATCTGGACGTGCTTTTGATAAAATACATAATATAAGATAATAATTCTTTTGTTGCCGCACGTGATAAAAACTGTTACATACTATTTCTTGGGAGAATTCGATTTGCAGATATTGTGCATGTTCATTCTGTCAATATTTTTACACCATATGGGTCTTGGATCTGCCTGGTTAATCTGACTGGCTTTTTTGGGTTTTTTGTTTGTTTATATAAATTTTGCTGATTCGAAATCCGTTTGTTTTGAAGGTATTTTAGGTACTTCCATCAGTACTTCTTTTCTATTCATCGGCTCCATTCGGCAAAGACTCATACTATCAACTTGTTGATTAGAGATTCTTGTTAGACGACTGAATGTTTTTGGCACTCGGCACCAGGTACTGAGGATAGTTTGTCGGTAAGGCATATCCTAGTGTACCAAATGATTTCTTTGTGATAAGCACGTTCTGAAAGGCAAGCTGCCTATTATATCACAAAACCATTTTGTTCGTGTTATCTTTGGGGCCAAATGAATTATATGACATTCAATATATTTTCTAGAGGGTCGCTTTTTCGACTTGAATCGAAATAGATTTTCTATCAAAAGTGATCTCAGCAAATGGTGTTGGAAGTGAAAGAGATTCTTTCCAACTATCCGAAATAAGCACTTTTCCCATTAACCAGACCCGCAATACTCTCCTCGACCAAGTTAGCGTCTTCAGGAGATGAAGAAGTTTCCTTCAATTCCAAAGTGATTGCGAAAAGTACCAGTTCAACTTTTCATCTCTTCAGCCAGCTTTCTGCTAGATCTATGACATAATGCTAAAAATTCTTTTTCGTCAAACGATGTACCCGACGATGTTTCAAACTGAAATCAGTATATTCGTTTCATTTGAGGTTTTTGATGAAATCTACTAGGTGAACGCATCTTTTGAAAATCACTTTCAAAATTGAAACTGGACCCATACTATTCAGCTGAAAATACAACTTTTGAAATTTATTTCATTAAAGCTCATAAAATGAAACAGATCTGTCGTAGGTCTTATCAGTGGTGCTAGACTAAACCACAAATGTATTGCCTAGCAGACAATCCTGAGTGAGAATAGGTGTGGGCATCTTTTTTCATGTGTGTAGGATCGACAGAAAACTCAATCCTAACATATCAAAAATTAACGAGGCTCCCCGAAGCATTTATTATAAAGCCAAGCTTTGATATCTAGCCTCCAATAAGATTTATTCTCTGTCTTCATCTGCAACTTTCACTATAGATCCCGAAAACAAAAGCATTCATTATCATACGTGATGGCAAATACTTCCTTCTTTTACATTCAAATTGTCATCATGCTAGTCTACTTCTTTTCAACAATGTTGAGTGAGTTTATTTTATGTGGGTAGATCTCAATGAAAATTGTGTATATAAAAAAACTGATGCATCATTTCAGTAAATATTTATACCGTGTACTCGCCAACGCCAGTCATGAGGATAAACATTATTTTTTATTATTCTCATCTCATTTGAAGGTAAAAAATTCATCGACAAGTTGATAACTCAATGAACTCATTATTCTGATGAAAACTAAATTTACTTTACCACACTATCGTTTTAAATACAGTATAGATTCATCACCAAAAGACTAGATAATATAGAAGCCTAGTAGCGGTAAAAAAGATTTCAATAGATTACTTATATTGATTAATTAAAAAAATATTTCAATGTTATATAGTGCGTAACATTTCCAACAGGAACATAAAAAAACCATTTTAGTATAATTTTTTATAAGTTGTTACTGATCATTTTGTAAATTCTGGAAATAGTTCAAGCTCAATGAATTCCAGAAAGAAATAGGTAGCTACCTAAGCTGGTGTTTCATGAATAAGAAGAATCGCCAATATATATTGAATCCGGGTAAGTTTCACAAAACTATTTTCGTTAATCCAATTTCAAACATTCAAAAGAAGCCATAAAATATTCAAATTCAGACGGATTGCGACTGGAATTCTAAATATCGCAGAAGGCACATATATTTTCAAATTAACCGTTATAACTACGCCGCTGTTTTTCGTTTACATTTTTATTTGAACTTCTCTTCGTACTAAATACAATCTAGCGAACGCGTGTCAGCCACGGGTCCCGTTTTTTGACCCTCCGTCAACAAAAGAAAGTCTCCCCTCTTGTGGAAGCCTACTACGATCTACACACAATATTATACTACGACTTGTACTCTTGTACACCGGGCCGCGGATCTTAATTCCCTTTATCATGTAAATATGCCCAATAAAACATCTGCCGTCGTTACGTCACGTGACACGCGTCTCAAGTTGCCGGTGACGTCACATGTAAGAAAACCGTCTCAAGGTTGTGTTGTGTCCGGTGACGTCACTTCGTAAGTGGTCTGATTCCTTATCCTCGCCTTCTGACGTGTAAGTGATAGCGGAAGTGGGATTCACCGACTGATAAAATATATGCGGCACCTTTCTTCGAGGCGTGATCGTGTCTGATTATATTTTGGGGCTGAATAATTTATAGAAAGTTTAGTGTTTGGCTTTTGGATTCCGTTTGTTCGGATTATGTATAAGATACAAGTTGAATGAATCCATGGAACATATTTCTTTTTTATTTATATGAATTTCTTGTCGATAATGAAAACTCAAGGTGTATTTGAAACTAATTATAACTCGAACGGAATTGAATATTTAAAGCCCATGAATTGGCTGTAATCACACAAATTGTCAATGTATTTTGAAGCTAATCTTTTATATTTATATCAGGAATTAAATTAGGTCATAATGAAATTCCGTGGTGATTTAAATAATAATTTCGGTGAATATATAGATACACAGATCACAAAACGGTTGACTTTCTTGACCATCACTTGAATCATTTGAAACACATTTTGTGTGGGCAAATTTTTACCACGTGACTTCAGTGAAGGTCATGGCATATTTTGTTCATTGAAAATACATAGATGTTCAAATTTTTCTTAACATCTTGAACATAAATCAACTGAGCAAACAAGTCAGTGACTAGTTGAAACCGGAGCTCTGGATTGATATCTCTTCCGATCTCATAGATAGCGTCTTCGTTTAGTCATCGACCTTACTTAAAATAGTGACTCTTTGCGTAGGTATAGAGTTAGTCTCAAGGATTTCCACACCAGAAGTAAGTTGTTGGTTCAGCTGGTGAAATTAGGTATATTTCGTACAATGCTTGTGGAAAGTGTCTTGTGGAAAGATCGGGAAAATCTCTCGAAAGAATCACCTTTGAAACTATTCGTTGAAGAGAAGTAACACAGTAGTACCTTCATTAGGGAACCGTCCGAGAAAAGAACCGAAGAACTACTTCTATATAGTAGGGATCGGCTCAGAATAATTACAGGGTTACTAACCGGTCATTGTCCGCTTAGAGGCACCTGAATAAAATAGGGCTGTACAACGGAGACCTCAGCTGCAGATTATGCAACGAAGGGATAGAAACAACTCTACACATCTTATGCGAATGTGAGGCACTGAATCACAGGAGGCAGGCAATATATGGACGTACAAAATTACGTCCAGAAGAATATGACGAGCATCCAACACGAAACCTTTACAAACTAGTACAGGGAACGAGACTGATGGAATGGGTGTCATGAGAAGATGGGAGAATAAACGCAATAAAGAGGCTGCAGTGTTTTCTGGAGACTTGGACTAAATGGACAAGTCATACAGCTCCCAAGTTAGAGATAGCATTTTTGTTCTGGTAAGGGAATAATGTTTTCCGGAACCGGAGGTTCCAAATTCTACTCATGGAAAAAAAATCAGACCTCCGAGCGAAACCTAGTGGAACACCCAACTCGAGGTAGTTGTGACTTGTGAGACTAACGACAATATGTGTGTGTATAAGTGACAGAGAAAATAGAGAAAAAACAATAATGGCGGCATAGACGGATTATGGCTTGAAACATATCGAATAAAAGGGTGAGGGATTCTGAATTTATAGACAAAGAAAAACAAAAATGGTGGAATGTCAAATAGGCACCAGATGGGCCAAATAGGCATCAGATAGTCGGATGGTGACGTGCAGCACATCAAATGAAAGTCTAGGGGATATTAAATTAGCATACGATAAAACAAAGATGATGGCATACTAAAAGGTCGATATTGGTAATAATGCATTGATATTGTAGACCACCGCGTGCGCGAGGGATTTTGAAACTTATTTCAGAAGCATATTCGAGGTTGTAGATGTATGCCATTTTTTTCAGGTGTGATGGTTTTGATGACTTTTGGGAAAGTAATTTCATGACTAGTCATGAAATGAATGTCTTAAAAGACAAATTGTCATGGCTAGCCATGAATTTTCTTATGATTCAACGACAAATGGCGGCTTGAAGCACCACTTTACGTTACCGGGAAATACGCCCAACTCGTGTCTGGAATTCATGCCTGCCTTTACATTATTTCAACTTGATATACATAGATATATTACTTGCTAGATGGTCCATCACAATATATTTGCCAAGAGATATTTGAAAAATGTTCAACGTAGAAGTATATCCGTAAAATTGAACGTTAGCTTCATCAAGCTTGAGGAACCGAAACACGTGTCGGGATTTTGTGAAACATAGTGAAAATCTTATATTAAACTGAAGGTTTCAAAAAAATATATATGTACCACAGTACATATACTTTCTCATCTACTGATATTACTAACAATGTAAAGAAGTGAAATTAATTACCCACCTGTTACATCATGTTTATTTACAGCGTTGCGGCTGTTCTTACGCACAAGTACGAGTAAGTTACACTGAATACATTTGAAACCTTGCCTTCCTAATATCCAGATTCGATTCTTGTAATAAGTGCAAAAAGCTTTCTACAAAATAATAATAATAATAATGTTATTGCTTCTAAAAAACGGGTTTACAGCAAGAAGTATGCGTGTGTGAGAATACAAAAA
>WOGL01002248.1:0-10195 GCA_015342145.1 Leptinotarsa rubiginosa | reverse complement strand
GGAGACAAATTATTTTCTGGACTCAAAATAAATGTCTTGAAGGACAAGCCTGATTGACAATGACAATATCCCATATGAAGGCGCCATCTAGCGAGGGAAACATAAATCAAATTCTATAGGATGTATGTACACCACTCTATGGCAAAACCTACTGGAGATATCACACATTCCTAAAAGATTATGAGCAGAAATTTAAAACTAAAGATTAACAAAGTCAGAATCAGACCAATAAACATATAAACATATATACGGAGATCACAGAGGTTACATTGGCTGGGACACTAAGAACTTGTAGAAACTGACTCCCTAGTTGTATAGGTTACCAAATGGAGATCAGAAATAGAAAGATCCAGAGGGAATCCAAAAATAAATTGAAAGACCAGTTAGATACATCAAACTTCGAAAAGTTGGAAGCTGGAGAGAATTATAGGTACCTATAGGAAAGAGAAGAAGATAATTATAATAAAGTTACGCAAAAACTTGTGATCAACGAGTCAGAAGATCTATGAGTCTGAATTTTTCGATATATTTTTTCATTCCGATTTCAATTCCAGAATTTTGTTGAATTCTTTTTGATATCTATTGAATTTCAGTTTGGGAGAGTATTTGAATATGGTCCTACCGCTCTTGTTCATCAATGCTGCACTGCATTGCAATTGCAATTCGTGTTTGTGGAAAAAAAGGAAGAAAGTGTTAATATTATCGAAGAATAATAGCGCCCATCTCTAATACTGCACATCTCTTAATGTCTGTAATGCAGTTTATTGTAAGAATGTCATGTCAATATGTCAATCACTAGCAACGCTGCTTTTTGCTGTAAGTTGTTGTAGTTGTCTGATGTCTGTCATTTTTAGTTTAAATAAAAGTCTTCACAAAGGAAAGGAACCACATAAAAATATGTAGAGCATACATGGCACCTAACCCAGATAATTTTTCCATACATATTCAGATATTTAATACTGAACCAATCGCTATTAAAGGTTTTTGAATTCCAGTGTTACACGCACAACAATCTCGGCTGGAAAATCCACATCGTCGAACCTGGCTACATATCAGAGCACAACAGCGACCTCAACGGGGCCACAACAAACTACCCCGTGACATCTGTCTTCACAGTCTGTCTCCTGTCACTACTGTTTCACGGAGAGCTCTACGATTTCTGACGATAGATTCGAACGGTCAATCGACTGTCATAAATAACTACCTAACATTACATAACTACGGGGCTTTACTTCGACGATGAAATTTGAGAGATCGACAAATGCAATATGGATGTAATACCCTGTACGTTTTTCATATCAATTAGATGTTTCAATTGACACTTTCTATCAGGAATATTTTCGTGGTGGATATGAGTAGGCATGGAAAACAATTTTGTATGGTTTTTTAGGGGTGGTGAGGTCATCGCTGAGAGAATCAGACGGCTGAATAATTGTTCTGGTCTATGGGAGATAATACTTTATACAGCCAGACTAATGACTTCAATCGGATCAGATTCATATATTCAAAAAGATTTTGTTATGGTAGAAATTTCAACAAAGGGAGATACATTCTTCTATTCTAAAGTAAATATTCCAACAAAATTCATTTCAGAAAAAAATTCTGTCATTGAAATATTCAAAAATAATCCTCCATCTCAGTTGAATACTGCAAAACAAAATCAATAGGTGTACTTTCGTCAATCGAAGGTAATCAGATAGATATCCGTATCACGTCCATAGCAGATACTGCGAATACTAAACCAAGTTTAGAAATCTCGGCGTATGATGTTTACTAACATAATTGTCAAAGTAAATCTAAAGACGTAAGACAATAATACGTGAAATTCTGGGTCCAGAATATGAATTCCCGCTTTCGAATAACAAAGTACTCACATCATAATTTAATTGACTATATTATTTGAAGTCTACTTTTGCTTATCAATGACAGAATGGCCTGACGGGCCTGAAAAATAAGGTTCTCATGGCCAAAATTGGTTTTCCTACCACCCAGAATCCTCAAAATAATAAACCACGCGAGACACAAAGTATACTTTCATAAATTTCAGGCAAAGAATCGGTCTTCAAAATCTATAAATGATAAATTTCATGTCTATTCCTACCAAATAAACTAACTTTTTTTCAAAACACTAAACAACCTAGACCACTGAACTCCTATCATAATTTCAGTGGTTCAGGAAAATATCTAACAATGTTTAGAGATAAATTCTTCGAATCTATTAGAATAAGGATATAATATATTTAAGATAATTCTGTATGTCATACGTACAGAAACAGAGTCAATGATGACTATATTCAAATGAATCAAGAAATCATTAGTCAAACATATCAGATTCATAAAACTATTTATTCTGTTGTGAAATATTTGATGCTGAGCTCACTCCCCTAAATACACCAACAAGCAGTTATTTGAGATTAGGTACAGTTGTAAAAGTAGTGTACTGGATGCTTGTACGAAAGTGGTAAAAAAGAGTACTTGAAATTTTTTGAGAAAAAGACCTTTATACTTTGCGGAATGAAGAGGGGAAATCAATATTATTTGCTAGTTTTTTAGAAAAATTATTCATTTATTAGGAAGTAACGCCCAAATTTTTCCATTCTGAAGAATAATCTAAGTTTCATAAATAACTGTGGCGTCACTACCATTGAGACTTAACATTCTTTCAAACCACGTTCCAAAATGTGTATGATCAACTATCAAATCGATCACAGAAAAAGAAGAAAAACATTTTGGCAATGTTGCACGCACAATCAGAACAAGAATACACGAAGAAGAAGAAAATTGGATTAAATATGCAATATGAATGAGTTTCACGGTGTTGCCAAGTTCATATCAAATGTTAGTGACGTCACGATCAACATTTTCACTTGATTGCGTAAAAACTACCGACAAAAACTTGTAAAATATATAAACGAGGTATTGTTAAACATGCAGTTTTCACCTATGGGGTAAAAGTCCATTTATATTACACTTCTGGAATTTCGAGTAAAAACTCGATACTAAATACAATTTGAATTTCAGGTGGTGAAAGCTAACATTTATGAAAATCATCTCATCTCTTTCTTGTAGACATCCAGTATTACACCACTTATATATGTGCGGGGAGTATATTTGAGAATAATGTGGGGAAAATGCGGTTTATTTTGTAACTTGCGACAATAATATATCAATAATTAGTTAAAATGATTATGATGTGTATTTTATACAATTTATTCTAGAATAAGATGTTCAGTCGACAATAAATTAACCCTCTGTGAACTATTTTTGGTGTATTTTCTTTACAAAACAGGACATACCGATTTTTACTAACTGAGATGAACTTAAACAGTATTTGTGAACAAAACAAAAATAGTTCACAGATGACGTCGGATAAAACTTATAAGTTGTTAAAGGTTTGCGGGTGTATAATGAAGTTTCAACTGGTTTTCTCAACTGACTTAGAAATAGATCAACAGATTTTCATGAAGTCAAGTGGTTTGTCATGAAAGTTTCTCCTCATTTTAATTGCTCTTAATTTTTATTGAGAGTGTAAGAGTGTAACGCCAGGAATCATATTGATCTACTCGTATATATGTACATATTGAATATTTCATAAATGAATAGACACAGGGTACATCATGATAGAAGAAATCTAGCTGAAACAACTCATAAATATGACAATTAATAGGATATTCCAATAAAAAAAAATTAAATTGAAAAAAAAATTTTGCTTGGTGTTTTTCATATGAAAATTGACAAAGTGAGACACCCTGTAAACAGAGGTAATGATGAAATCTACAATCAAAGAGATAAACAACTTTTTAATCGGGTAACAATTATTCAAAATTCGCTTAGAAATTGATTTGTACTTAGTATATTATTCGAATTGCCATACAATTTCGCTATTTGCAGGATTAGGTAAAATAAAAATAAACAAAAAGGACTTCTGCAAGGTAGCAAGTTATATAACCTATACAAAAATATTGAAAGGATGAATTTTCGGAAAGAAAGATGGTCCAAATAAACCGTTTATTCAGCATGAAGCTATTACTAATAGCAGACAGATTTTAATTTCACAGCAATAAACTTGGCGATTTGTGTGAAATAAAACCGTTTTGCTGGCAAGAAAGTTTAATAACAACTACCTGCATTATTGAAATAAAATGTATTTCATTTCTGGCTATGTATTATTGGCCAGTACTGTCTGAAAGTTCGTCCTGAATAATTACTATTATCGTGAATATCTGGTTCATTGAAGACATATTATTTTGATTTCCCGAAATTTATTCTAGCTAATTTCACATCAAACCACTTGAACCACCATTTTTTTTTCAAGCAAAAATTCATATAGGAATGGTTGATGAATCGTTGCAAGTAAACCTTTCAACCGGTCAATTTATATCTACTTCACATTGTGTATTTCATGACAATAAACAATGACAAAACTACTATTTGATAAGAGTAGATATTACATAATAATGTAACTTGGAGTTGAGAATGACTGACTTTTTTTTTTATCTCAAAGTCTCCTACAACTCAGTACAAACCTTCCTACAGATCAAGTTTTCTGTAGTTCAATGAAGATTCTGGTAGATATGTCTGTAGTAGTCCATTTTTCACTAACAAAAAAGAAAATCCAATCAAAATCCCTAATTGTTAGAATTAAATTATTCAATTTGTGTAGGGTAATCTGAAAATCGTCTTGAAAGCTTTTTCTCCTCTTTGGAACAAGAAAAACAAACCCAATAAGCTGGTTTGCTTGTTGTGTGTGATGTTTTTCCTTCAGATTGTTCACTTTTTTTCAATTTCATAATCACTTCCTCCGAAAATTCCTTTCAAATCCGATTACCTTTTTGTTCACCCACTCGTTCAATTTTCATTTCAAAAACCTTCTAGTAACTTCCTTTGCGTATTGCATTTCCTGTTTAAGATATTTCTTGGTTTTGTAAAAGGTTTGTCTATTATCTTCACAATTTTTGAAGAATTTTCAATTTTTATTTCACTCACAAGTTCCTGACTATATTCTGTTTAATTTTTCTTCTTCTCATTCCTTCATGTGTTGTGTTTTTATTTTTCTTCTATTGCTCTTTTAGGTCTAACAGGATATATGATTTTCGAGGAAAATTTGGTGAAAAAAAAAATAAAAATCGCGATTATCATCGCGATAATTTTTAACGCGCTAAAGTGGGTGGCTACACTTAATATGGTCAACGTGAATGTCCATGATTGGCGATAAAAACGGCGTTAATTTTACTTGGAAGTTGGACACCGACACTAACACTGACAGTGACATAGTTTGGCCGCTTCATCGCATTAATTCTCGCGTTAGTCTCTTTGATGCACCGTCCACAGAACTATAGTTCTGTGGTACCGTCACTTGAGCTATCGCCTAACGCCAAACGGCAATGTTACTGCCGTTGTTAAATTATCGCGTTAAGTCGTGGCTACACTTACGGTTAACGTCCATTATCGCGATAATTAATGGCATTTCTCGTTAGTGTGGCCCCAACATTAGAGTTTAGTTTAATGCTCAACAAAAGTTTTTCGTCATTGTCTGAAGAAAGTTGAAAGGATTTTGAGCCCTTCTAGAGATCTTGATTCCAAATAAAATCAAGGGGTTTCATGTCTGGTAATTCGGCGGTCAAAAGGAAAGGGTCATCTCTTTCGAACAATTCGCCATAAAGAATCGCATTCAATGAATATGATTTTACGTAAATTTTACTTCATCACTCTGTAGCTTCCTTTCAAAACTATAATCTTTTGCTAGTAAATTAAAATAATTGTTGCGTACTAAAAACAAGATTCAAAAAACAAGTCATTCATTCTCAGCTTTGGGAAAAATGTGCACAAATCATTTAAGACAATAATTCGCATGTAAAAATGTAATAATAATACTATTCTATAAGTACCTTTGTCTTGCGATTGTAACTGAAGACAATAATATCTAAAGCGCATTATATATTTCATGACATCTATTAGTGTTTGTGAACTTTAAATTTAAAATGTTAAGGTGTTGTTAGTCAAATTATTGTTCAAGAATCATGGAAATTTTTTCTACAATTTCTGCGTTATCATGAATATTCTCGTTGAAATTAAAGGGGTGAATTTTTAGGAGAAATTAATTTTTGGGAAAGAAGAGCTTTTGTAGAAAGATGGGAAAGTAGACATCCAAAAACCTGTCTTTCCGAAAACAATATTCTTATTTCACAAAATGAAGGGAAAGTGAGAAAAAAAGTGTGATATCAATTAAAGTTGAAGTTAGTTAAAAAAATTACAGTAGATGTCAACGTAGTACGATAGATTCACGAGCCAAGTGCTGTAGGTTCGAACCCAACTTCGATCAGAATTTTTCTTGCGAACATTTTTTTCAGTTGTAGTTATAGGTTGATTTTGCTGTCTTATATTGGCTAATCGAACTGCGAATTGCCATGGCGTTTTTAGGTGGCTCTGGGAGTTATTAACATAACCTACTCAGAACACACAGAAGTGTGCATATGATATAAAAAATATAATTTCCCAGTCTGCACCATTGAGATTATAATGTTTCAAGAGAAATACTATTAATTCAATATCATTTACTCCGTTTGTTGGGAGCATGTTGCAAAAACAAATAGTAAAGATTGAAATGTGGCCAATGTGCAATAGTGGGTATGCCGCTCAATTGTAGATTTTACTTTTAACAGAATAAAAAGTTGTATACTTAATTTATTAATTTTCTTACAGAAATTGATTTCAACCACACCTTGTATTTTTGTTATATACTGAATGGTTATTGTTGGTTACCTAGAAAAAATTTCCATGTTAAGAAAGATAAATTATATTGTCATATTTTTATTATATAATTCTGAAAATCTCATCAATGCTTTTGAATGTTGTTTTCATTTAGCATGTGTACTTTTGTTATACTTGAATATCGTACTTAATATCTTCTTATAAAAATGTTTTCATATTGAATATATTCGTTTTATTAAAATGTTTTTTCACTCCACCCTATGAAATCCATGAGAAATATCAAAATAAGCCTACTCGGGTATATTTTTTGCTAGGTACAAAATATTTGAAAAATAGGAAACACAATTCTTTGTTGAAATGGAGATTGTACTCTAGTAAGGGCTACAGAAAATTATTATTCGAAATGATTTTAGATTATGCATTTCAGTGACCATGTGGTTTATAAGACAATGCCTATACCATTGTCTAAAGATTTAGACAATGCATATATTGAAAAGTGTTGTCTTCCGCCATCTTGTAATGAATGGATAAAGCTTAATTCATTAGCATTTCAATTTAGACATGCGAATTCGGCTTTTGAATTGAAGATGGCGCTTACGCTGTAAGAAAAGGGTGAGTCCTTAAATTTTACAGGAAAACGTATCTATGGAGTGTTTCAACCAATAGAAATGCGCTAACGATTTGAATGAACCAATAAATGAATCCATCGGATCAATGGGTGGACTCACCGATGAATTCAAGAACTGACCTAAAATGCTTTATGAAATTATGCCAGAGCTGTCGGTACAAATCATGAAAAGATATTTATTGGATACTGTTATTTCCAGTATTATGTTGATTATGATCACAGAAAAGTTTGTATTAATATTTCAATTTAAGCAAAGTCGACGACATCTCCCATTATGAAGTAATGTTAGTATCCACAATCGTCTTCGGATAATGTCGTTACTGCTGTAACGGTGCACTGTGCACAACAAATTCAATCACTTGACTCTAATCAGTAATATCAGTATTCTTCGACAGGCTTTTTCACGGAACTGAAAATTATGTCAAATCTAAAATGTAATTTGGAGTTCTGTGGTGTCGTTGACACTGGCAGAATTGTGTTGTCAAATCATTCTTGTCCTGTCAATATTTTATTATGTTTATTTGTCACTGCCAAACTCAGCTTGTATTTATTTCTGAGTTCTGTCAATAGATTAATGGTGCTTTGTTTGCATTTGACGCTGAAAGTTCCTGTATCCTTTAATCTGTACAAATAGTGGTTGAAAATGTATTCCCACCTCAATTAGGGCAATAATGAAGTGAGCAATCATCAACACCCAAACAATGACACAGATTCTCAACGCCCAAATTTTGAAAGTCGACTAAGCAATTGCTTGAAAGTCGAAACATAAACATTTCCTGGAAAACCTTACGGTTGTGAAATACTTACAAACAAACGGAAAAGTGATTCTACTTGTATGATCCAAATACAAGATAGTGTATAAATGTGTGGATAGCACTGAAAATAATATATTTTGAGTAAACAAATATATTTTTGAAAAAGCCCAATCATGCCTAGTGCACACAGGGGTAGAGATTACAGACGACAGCCGTCCAGTAACTTCACATATGTCAGCCCTTGTGTGAAGTACTTAATATTCATTTTGAACTTCGTATTTTGGGTAAGTGACTCTTTCGAACGTTTAACTTTCTGTGAAATGTGTTTTGAAGGGAATATATATGTCATAAATTATGTTTGTATATTCAGGGTTTCCCACACAAGCAATATGCATCTTATTTGAAAACATAGAAAGATGACCAAAAAATATAAACTTGATCAAAGGTTCTAATACAAAACGTAAAGATGAAGCTACTAGTCGCCACTATCATAGAAAACCTTACTGCAACTTTTTTCAAATGACACCGTACATTTTTATATGTACTAAATGATGCACTGTTCTATTCCAAATTTGGTAATATGCATTGTTTATTATATGTCAATATAGCGATACGAAAAAGCACAGAGAACAGTATATAACATGTCAGCAATCAAAAACATACATTAATATATCACAAAATTTATTGCCCTATCAGGAAGACATTCGCGAAAGCTACATATTCCACCCCAAATATCAGGAAATGAATCTACCTGATAGTATTAGACCATATGTTCAAATTGTTCCCCCCTACAAGCCACATGTAGCTGATAGCATCACAATACTGCCGATGTGAGCCTGCGAAACGCATATCTAATTTTGTATAGTAGATCTTTGGCACAGTTGAGTATTAAAAACTTCACCGTATGATTTCGTGGAAAGAAGTCTAGAGGGGTTAAATCTGGTGAGTGTATGGGCCATTGGATTTAACCTCTTCCATCAACCAATCGATTGTTATTCATAAGTGGCCCCACAAGAGTGGGCTACTTGCATGTTTGGTTATTTTTGCTCAGGTGTCAATGAAACCCTTCTATTCACTATTGCTAAAATACATGTTCAGAAGTTTTCCACATGACAAATCGACTGATATATTTCGTATTTTAAAGGTAACATGGAGACAACAAATCTGTCAAAATAGACTAACATAATTTCAGATTGGTAGTGTCTATTACAGTGGCTTTATCTGTTTTGTAATGTTCCTTTCGATATCATTTATGATTATTTTCATGTGGGGTTTTCTGCATATGTAGGAGAAAGTAGTTGTTGCAGACGGGCTCATTTTACAAATTTAAAACTTCTCGGAAAATACTTTTTGTCCAACATATTCTTTTTCAGTTATTTGGAGGTCTGCTCATAGGAATAGGAATGTATGCCTTTGTTGACAAATGGCAGTTGACTGGTTGGGTAAGACTCGAGAACGTCTACGACGTTATATTGAACATATCTTTAGTGATGGTCATAATGGGTGGTGTGGTCTTCATCGTGAGTTTCGCGGGATGTGTTGGAGCGCTCAGAGAAAACACGTGTTTGCTCAAATTTGTGAGTGTGAGTGACGCCAGTCTTTGAATAAAATGATAATATAATTTTCTTGCAGTACTCATTATGTCTGTTGATTTTCTTTCTATTGGAGATGGGAGTTGCGATAGTGGGATTTGTCTTTCCCCACTCGATGCAGTCTGTTTTAGAAGAAAACTTCACAGACAAAATTATTCATACGTACAGAGATGATCCTGATTTACAGAATTTCATAGACTTTGCTCAACAAGAGGTGAGTGTGTTTTACAATCAAATTTGAAATTGTTGAAAAATCAATAAGGAAATTACTTTCAATTTCTAGCAGAAGGAAGTATACTAAAAGACAATTGCTAGTTAAGCTTCCAAAGTAATAATAATAATCATAATCTTTGTTTTCCTTTTTGACAATCAATTATTTTATAGAAATCATCGGCAATAGTTACAGGATGCATAAAATACATTCTTATTACAAAGTATTTATTTTTTCTTTCTTTAGAGTATTTTCTGTTTATGTTATTGCTAATACTAAATAAATAAGTAAATATTTA
>WOGL01002247.1:0-10195 GCA_015342145.1 Leptinotarsa rubiginosa | reverse complement strand
AATGTATCTCTCTTGAAAACAAAATCGACCTGTCTCAGGAATTTTGCATGAAACATTCTGCTACAATTCTACTGAATTTATTCCAGTTAAAGGTACCACACTGTATATGATGGTGGATTGATGCTAAACTCTAATGTTGAAAATTATAAATGGACTGACCCGTTTCTTGATGAAAATCAATAACATCATCTATTATGATGATTAAACAATTGTCATTAAAATGTTTTCGATTTGCTTCATCGGTTACCGATAAAGCTATCGAATCTCAAAAGATCTCAATATGCTGGTAGTTCTGGAAGTTTTTCTTTAATTATATCTGCAATTCATGCATTTTAATTGCTAAGACAAAAAGGTATGTTTGTTATTTTTGTTGGGTTTGTGATGGTTGTGAAATCTGTATATGTTTACTGTTGCTCTTACCAACTTCACTGAGAGCTCTTGATTAGACTTTGTTCATTGTAAAAGGTCAGTTTGTGAAAGGTCATATATCCAATGAGCAGTGAGAAATATTGAATCTCCCATGAAAAAAAGTCTTTCAAAGAATATATCCTTGCTATTGTTCAGAAGGTATATGGATTAAAATCAAGATCGGTGGCAAAATGGGGTCACTTTATAGACCACCTAATTGTTATTCATCCAGATGCTCAGAGGGGTTGGAAAACACAATTACATTTTTTTTCCTGAGTTCAATCGTGTAGTGTTTGGTGGCGATCACACGTCAAAATGTATTTGATACGAATACTACACAAATGAATTCTTTAATTGATGAATATGAGTTACCACAATATGCTTCCTCCGCAATTAAATGTTGGTAAAACAAATACACTGCTAGTTGTGAATGTTCTTTCTGATGCTAACATAATAACAAATGTAAATTGGTAAGTGGTACTACGTGGTAGGAGATCATCATGAAAAATAAGAAATAATACTTCCTATGTTTTTTAACTCTTGTATTCGTTACTAAATTAACTGCAGTTCCATCCAAGAAGGACAATTCCAAAGGAATACAATGAACTGGAATGATCAATAATATCAACCCTTAGGTATATATCTATACACCACAATGTGGGTACGCTTATCTGAAAATGAGCGAATAAATTAGGTCATTTAGCACGTCACATCTGCAATGCTTATGTTTATGAATTTTCAAAGATTTCAAGTGAATGAGTTTTCAACCCTTGCTTGCATAGTGCAAAATTTTGGTATCGTTTAGATTCGGGAACTTGCGGTTGCATTTCAAGAAATAGTTTGGTAACGTCGAATCACTTTTACCAAACTATGCAGAAATGATTCGACGTTACAAAACCATTTTTTGAAATGCAATCACAAGTTTCCGGATCTGAACGATACGGAAATTTCATACTATGCAAGCAAGGTTTGGAAACTCAATTATTTGGAATTCTTGGAAATGCATAAGCATTGCAGATGTAACCTGCTAAATGATCAAATCGACATAATGTATTCGCCAGTTTTCAGATTAGCGTACCCGCAATGTCACAGCTAAACAAAATTCAGGCACTAAGTTGAGTTGGGGACCGGATGATATTACTTGCAGGTCAACTTACGGGTTAATTTTGTTGACTATTCCAATAATGATTATTTCAATAAAGGTTCAACTCAGTACACCTCGGACTACACTCTTTGAGAACCCTTTTATTTGGAGAACGCGAATCGCTACTTTCGCATTGGCACCGCTCTAAGAGTGCCTTGAGGATTATTCTGTAGTACTTGTGTTTCGTCCTGGAAGTGTATTGGTTCAAAAATGTGTTATAGGACGGAACTGATTTAAACAATTTTTTTTCAGTGATTCATCTCTTGGGATTCACTTGCTAGAATTATATTGTCTCTCACACGATGAAAATTACCAGAAATAATGCGAGTGTCACTGAGGATATTGAACCCGATCAATTCAACGATTAGTTTGTGAAATGTGTTTCGACCGCTACAGTAAATGAAAATGAGCCACTCTTTGATAAGTAAAATGGTGGGCTCGTACAAAATCATACTGAATTCCCTATCAACAAAGTGTCTACAGAAAAAGTGTAGGAAATTTTTCAGATAAAATTACAAGTAGAAGGTGTTGACGCAGTCAACATCAAAATGCTATCTTTGGTATTTTCACATCTTGGCACCGTGAAAAGATGCAAACGTTATACTAGTACCCAAAAATAATAACTCGTTCTATGCATATACTCCCTAATATTTCCAAAATCATTGAGAAACTTGTTCGTAATCATCTTATATCTTATTCCGAATTCATGCGGAATTCAATCTAGATTTCGCTCAAAGCACACTACACGTCTTCATTTCATGTGACTGACAACATACTGAAGGATGATAACGATAGTAAAAATGCATCATTGTCATTATTCGATTTCAGTGAAGCGTTCGACACTTCGGATCACTCTTTACTATTGAATACAGCGTTTTTTTTTGTAACAGAAGTGTTAAAGTAATAATTGGTATTCAGATTTCTACTTTTGAAGTCATTGACAGGTGGCATGACACAAGGTAGCATTTTGGAACTTTTACTATTTTGCTGTATAACGTGCGGCTTAGTTAGTTATGAGCGTAAACTCTTCATATATTGGATCGATTATTGCCAGACCTTTGACACAACATGCCTTTTGATACCCGACCAAATAAAAAAATACCTCCAATAATTCATACCATTCTGGAATACCTCCTCTACCATAACATATGGTTCAACTGAAGTCTGAACAGAGCGGGTCGGTGACCAAAAGGGGTGTATTTCAGAAATATTTCCTCAGTTTCCTTCTTTTCTGATCTCACTATTGCCATTATGCGTTGCGCTCAGGAATATACGTGAATACAGGTGCAGAAGTCAGAGGTATACATTTACACATTCGTTTCTTATCGAAAAAAGGATTTCCTTCAGTTTTCAAGAGTACACGCCTGCTTTCAGTGTGGAAGTGAGAATAGATGAAGGAAGAAAATGTTCAGCTCGTAGACAAAAGCTCTGTACATCATCTGGTTGCCTGATACTCTTATACTCACTTCGAAGTGATGCAACGCCACTCAAAACAAGTGACGTCTCTGAAAAACTCTCATCTGCAAGTATCGGCAGAAACTCCGACTGATTTGGTATTTGAAATTGTTTGGAGAAAACAAAGTTTCTGCTCAAACTTGCTCACCCTTTCGATCCTACTCCTCTCCATTGGGGTAATGAAGTGAATTTCAGAGGATTTTTTTATCAATTTGAAATTCCCAAAAAGTGATGCATCTCCATAGAAGTTTGCATACATAATCATTCGTTTCATTGAATGGTACTGAGTTGAGCCTATACACTACTGATTTCCATCCTTATCTGAACCGTCTTGAAGTGTTTCTGTAGGCAGGTGATACGCAACGGAATTATTAATTTTCTAATTCACAGAGGTTCCTGGTAGAGATTGGTATTGATGAAGTTCTAAACACAATGAATGAAAACCAAACTGAAGATTCTCTTCGGTGAAAATCCCAATGAAAAAGTAAATGATCAGCATTACAATATTACCATCAATGATAGAAGGTTGAATCCAACATATTAACCGTGAGAATTTAGGCATTTCCATCGAAAATAATCTGAGGTACACAAAGCGTATTGCTCTTTTGGGGCCAAAGCCTTATTTTGAGTTGAATTTGCCATATATGCATACGGATCCACTCAACAGAAATATAAGATAATCATTTTGTAACACATTGATTCTGTGAAAAATAGAATATTGTAATGCAGTTGATTGGCTAGCATTGTTAGCCAACGACTAGCAAATACTATCACATTACCATTGGTATCAGTCTAAAAACTGGCTTTACCTCCGTGGAAGATTTGTTTTGAGAATGCCATTATTAGTATTCAAGATTGAACATCTCAAAATCTTTGAACAATTTTTCAAAAAATTGTTGAATAGAAGTTAAATTCAGTAATGTTTCACTCGCCACTGTGATCTTTATATCATGTCTATACTAGAGTGTAGACACGCCCAAAGGAGCTATTGTATAGCGGAACACATGTAGCGTTTTTGTAAAACTGTTTAGTGAAAATCTCACAATGAAGTGTTTCTTGAATAGTTCATAACATCTATTCGAACCTAAAAAGGAATGAATTATCATCAAACTATAATTGTGCAATGAAGTGCCAGGGAATGGAGGCCAAATCTAATAATGAGGTATTTGTTTAATGGAATACTTTTCTTTCCGGGCGCGTTAGATAATGGAAGTGAAAGAAAAAAGAGAAACGAAAATGCAATCTTTCCAAAATTACTGAGAATATCAGAATCTATTGTTCTCCGGTAACAGCACTGCAGAAGATTGGATTAATCGCAGAGGAAATAAGTTTACAAGGAGAATACATAGGTTTCCGTGAAGGCAATTACTTTCAAATAGATAGCGGCTTTACCAAGTGAACCGGGCGGAGTTTAATTTTCCGCATTTGAAAAAATTTAAACAGAAGTTGTTTTGTCGATCAATTAGGATCTGGAACGGTTGAAAAAATATTCACATTCAATTGCTGTGTTTATTGCTGTATAATCCCTATTTGGCGAAGTTTCGAAAACTGGCACTTTATTAAACCACCTCAGATTGTGATATCACAATATTATCATATAATTTTCATACAGGATGTCGTCAGACATGGGTCACCATCGGATTCTTAATTTTCCAAACTACTTTAAACTATTTCAATCTACAAAATCAACAAGTGACTGGGTGAAAAAGTGTTGATGGAAGAAACAGAAATGACAACAGTTTTTACAGTTACCAAAACTTCAGTCGAACATCTTGGACTTATCAGTGAAGAAAAAATCAGAGGAGAGTATTTCATGAACAGTATAATTGAATGGTAATCAAAACTGAATTGATTGCTTGAGTATCAACAAATATTTCTAGGGTTTTCCAATTGTTTTTGCAGACTTAATCAAGGAACTATGGTTGACAGACTCGTCAAATACAATAGTGAACGTATCTCAAAGAACCAGATACAGAAATCTCCGTCAGGATTCCTGGTTCAAAAGCAGCAATATGCTCATAATTCATTCAATTCATTAATTCATTCAATTCATTTATTAAGATTCACTCGAGGACGAAAATGAAACCTGAATGAATCCTGACAGAAATTGATGAAAAACTAAACGACAACGAGAATCGAAAGATCATTGGTCTAGATATTTGTTGATGATTTTATTGGTCTATTGAAATGTACATACTATAATCACGCTCTGGTATTTCCCCAAATTTTGTTCATATATTTGAGCGGATAGACTGAAAGGCAAATTGAATGTTGCTATCAACTCACCACTGGAAGATGATTGATTAAGTAACAGATGACATAGCCTCATTTTATTCTTTATGTACTGTCGAATCATACAGTTATTTCTCACAGTAGTACATGGTAAGGAAATAACAATTCACGTGTTTCACAAATTTCATCAAAATCTCCTGTGAGTGGAGAGGTGTACGTACCAGTGTGTCCTATTCTATGAACAGGTGGAAGTGGAATTTCAGACTTTCATTCAAATAACTTCGTAATTTGAATTTGTGAATTGAAATTGTATAATCGAAATCAAGTTGATATTCATTCATTTGAATATGTTGATTCAACCTTCTTCGGAACTACATCCATTGAGATTTATTTTGATATATGAATAGTTTTTCAGTCACAGAAAGTCTATTCATCCATCATAATGATTGTAGAATCCGCACATTGAATTTTGTTCGACACGCGTTCCACTTCACGGTAGCTACTTGTAGTTAAACGCGTCTTATAGGAAATTCATTGTGAAATTCTATGATTTATCGATTTCCATTATTTCATTCGAAGTGAAACAGTAGATGCGTTAGATTACTGTTCTAGTTGCTTTTTCGGGATGAAGGCTACGACTGAAGTGAATGGATGAGCAGTTGAGTTGCGATCCTACTGATTGAAGCAATAACTGAGAGTCAATCAGTAGAAAAATGTATCGGTTGAGTTTGAATTTTTGTTAGAATTTTCAATATTTTATTCATTGAATTTTCTTCAGAATCAACTTGTTATTGTTGTGAAATTCATGTTTGACATGTGAAAGAACACGTTATGAATCAATCTGTTGAGCAATTTCAGGATCACGTAACGATCGTTAGCTAACAACTTATGATGGTCCTTATAGTGACCATCATACTCATTGGTCAATTTGTAACTGACACCAGCACCCACCCTTTCAGTGGCCGCACTCCGAGATAATATTAAATCACTCATATTATGAGTGATTGCAATCTTTTGATCCTTATTGAACCGTCTTTTCATTTTGTGTGCAGACTTTTCAGTGTTTTCTAAAGATTCATTCCGGCGAACCTGAAACTCTCCAGTCCCTGGCCAAATCAGGTCTAGTCCAGATACCTTTTTTGTACCAAATTCCGAAGAGCCCTGCCTCGCCCACTCACTTGTTTTTGTAAAACAAGTATCACTCGCACTCGCTTTCGTAGGATCGCCGCACCGCTCGTACACACCTTTGAACGTTCACAACTGGTACCCGCCCTTGTACGATCGCCATTCTTACATTCACCTATTGCATCACTAATTTAAGGGCCGCCATTTGCAACACTATCGCCTGGGATATGATCACCAACTGCCCCATCGCCAGTCACGATTTTGAGTAACCTAGCACTGCGTTATTGTGCTTTTGCCTGACTCCGCCTCACCCATCTTCGCCTAAGAACCTGTGAAGCTCAGTCGTTACCTTACCTCTCAGGGTGAGTGTCTTTTTCAGGCAATGCCTTGCCTTCCACTTCGCCAACGCCGTTAATGCACAGTCGACACCCGAGGCTTCCATCGAGTTCCCAGGACTACCACTAATCCCTAGACCTTCGTCGGTCTTTTTTTCCTTATCGCTAGCTAGCTTGCCATCTGCCAAATCGGTAACTCGACCATGACTATGCAAGAACATCATCTGGGCGGGTGAGAAATGCATGATTGTATTATTGAGGACACAAATAATATCCGGCAGCTTCTTGTCGCACCTACCTTCCGTTTCTGCGTCATCTTTCTGTTCGGCCTTTACACCTAATCGTTTACCTATGGAGTCGTCACATCATTCATTACATGCGTAACACAATAATCCGCCAGAAACGCCGTAAATTCCTTACTGGTGAACGCCTCTCCCTGATCAGATACCACTCGTCTTGGATATCCATATTCGCCAAACACTTCACGAAGTAGTGCAATAGTGTCCGTTACTTTCACTGTTTCCGTAGGTTTCGCCGATGTGAATTTCGTTAAGCCGTTTACCAACAACAATAAATAAGAGTATCCCATGACACTCTCCACAAAAGAATCCAGATGATCAACATGCCCCTGTTGAAAAGTAGACATTGCCGCTCCATAGAATGTGAGAGACCGTCACTGAGCCTATAAGAACCCTTTCCAGATTCACACCAGATACATGACCCCACATACTCTAATATGGAACGCCGCATCTTGAGAAACCAGTAAATCGCCATGACCAATTCTAGATATCGTGCATATGCCAGATGATCAATGTCATCATGGTACTACCTCAAAATACCAAATCTCTTTAACATCGGTACATACAATCTATCGCCTTCGGAAATTATTCGATGGAGCCTCCCTCGTTTCACCTCATGACCCGCATTTTTTGTATCCGCCGAAGACAGTGACCTGATGAGTTTCTGCGCCTTAGGATCTTGCTACAGGCACCGTCAGAAATCAGTCACCTTCTTTCGTATCTGCTATGTTCACGCCGACAATGTTCATAGATGTGTTTCCAATCAAGGCATCTATATGCCACATCCGATCGCCGGGACGATATGCCATTTCCATGTTATATTCCTGAATAGCCAGCCACCATCTAGCAATACGAACTAAATCTCTCTTGAGCAACGCCGCCGCTCTTGCAGCTGTATAATTAGTCGCCACCTCAAAATGGACACCTGCGAGATACACCCTGAAATGTTTGATAGATTAAAAAACCGTCGAGGTCTCCAGCTCACAGCAGTGTGCCGTCTTCTTCCGCTGTGATACTCCACCGGTTGTAGTTCATCATCTGAAACGTCTGACTGTCATACAAAACCAGCACAGGTCTGTTAGATAACAAATGCCACAGTCAAGCAAACGTCGTCTGTTGTTCTAGTGCCCATCTCCACTGGAAGCTTTTTTTGTGATAGTTCAGCGGTTTCGCCAATAGTGCAAAATCATTTTTATCTTTCTGAAATGAGACGGTGATCCCAAGAAATTTTGCACGCCGTGGCTTGGAAATATCCAACACTGTTTGCATCTTGCGCCTATCTGTTCGGACTCCGTCACCAGTAAAAACATGATCGAATGTATCAAGTGTAAAAACGATGAATAACAACTCAGTGTTTTCCTGTGATTTATGTAAACAATGTTTTTGTACTGAATGTACTGGATTGACAGTTCAGGAAGCAAAATGTCTACTATTTCAAGGTGGAAGAAAATTAATCTTTCTATGTGATGAGTGCAAAGCGGGCTTCTGGAGAGTTTCCGAATTGCATAAAAAACTGAAAGCTGTAGAGAGAAAACTTGAAATACTAGTACGAATCGAATCAGCCAACAATGGCAGAAGTAAATCGAAATACCCTCAAGTAGAAAAAATTGCAGGACTATGGGAGGGATAGAAAAGCATGAAACATAATCGTACTTAATATAAAAAAACCAAAACAAAACACAATGGCTATGAGGGGATAAAGATAATATCGAACACCCTGTTGAAGATATTGATGTAGGTTGAGAAAATACTATCCAAATAGAAATCGATCAATCAAAGTGTGTTTTCCATACCGACATGAAGCACTGACAGTATTAAAACAAAAACTTGCCGACGCTGGTGTAAAAATTTTGTCTAATCATTCCAATGCACAACAAACTTATTTTCAAAACCTGAAAAAGCAGCTGCTAAAATATAAGAACGATGATGAGAATAAAATAATGAAGTATTCCAAAATGTTCCTAGAATAGTCGATGGAAATAGACAAGTGAGTTACGATCAAAAAAATATGTAGAAAGTGCTAATTTATTATTCAAAAGTGATATAGTGAAAAAAAGTTAATGCAGGAATTTTTCCATCACGCAAAGATGAAATAGTTACCAAATTTTTTTGTTACAACCCTTCAGTAGTGTTTCTGATTGAAGCAAGATGCACAGAAGACATAGAACATAGTTAATTTAACATTGAAGGATACTTCCAAGTAAGAGGCCATTCTAGCTAACGCCACACAGGTGGAGTTATTATTTACATCAGGTATGATATGGCATATAAGTCGAAAATCTGTACTACAAATGAATAACTGGTGTAATTATATCTCTAAGGATACCAAATGCATCATTGGTCGTGTTAACTACTTACCAAATGCGAGTTATCAAGCTTTTTTAGAATATTTTGAGGAATGTTCCGATGATTATTCTTGTACTGAAAATGAATGTATTCTGGTAGGAGATATCATTATAAACTTTTTGACACATCTCTGTTTCTCCGTACTGGTCAGTCCTAGAAAGCTGAAATTTGGTATATGGGTGCTCCTTAGGTCTTAAAATCGCACGCATTAAGAAACAATTGAAACTGGGGAGCCCCGTGGAGTTAAAAAGGGAGCGTTTATATATGATATTATCTTTTCGTCACTGTTTCCCCATATCACTATATTTTCAGAGGCTGAAATTTTGTATGTAGGTACGTTTAATGTTGAACATATGCAACAAAAGGGGTATTTTTGAATATTATAACTGGAACGTTTTCCTGGGGATAAAAGTGGAGCGTTTACATATAAAAATCACTTTCTCATCACTGTTTCTCTGTAACGCTATATTTCCGGAGGGTGAAATATTGTATGTAGATTCGTTTTGAGTTGTAGATGAGAAATTGGAAAAGATTTCCAAATATAACAGTTGGGGCACCCCTCTGAAAATAGAAGGGACGTTTGTAGGTTTTTTACACGCTTTATATTACTTCACTTGTATGTCTGTATGCTTGTTTGTATGTATGTTTGTTTCTAACCGTGTAATGACAGAATTATCGGCATTATTGCTTGATCTATTCGCGGGCAGATGGCACTGTACGTAACCTACTTGATATATCTTGATCTATTCGCGGGCAGATGGCGCTGTACGTAATCTCCTTGGTAGGTTGTTCAAAAGAAAATCAAAATAATAAATATAGTTTGAAAAACTAGAGAACACGCTTTTATAGCA
>WOGL01002246.1:0-10197 GCA_015342145.1 Leptinotarsa rubiginosa | reverse complement strand
GGATGAATGTACGTTTAGTTTGAATGCAGAGGAGAATCGGCAAAATTGTTGATATTGGAGTGATACAAATCCTCATTTATACCGTCAAGTTCATACCCAACGACCTCAAAAACCGAATGTTTGGGCAGGTATATTAGGTGACCACATTATATGACACTTTTTTATCGATGATAATTTGACTAGTGATGAGTATTTAGATACGTTGGAGAATCGAATAATACAGTGCATCATTAGAGCAATTGCGACAATTTTTGGATGACCATTTTTCTGGTCGCTGGATTTCACTCCTGTAGGTTTCTTTCTATGGGGTCATTTGAAGTTCAACAATATTAGAGGATTTGAGAGAGAATGTCGTGAGGCATTGCAGAGAAATAACTCCCGAGATTCTCAACCACGTGAGGGCGGCAATGGAAGCTAGTTTGTATCATTGTATGGAAGTTGATGGAAACGTTTTTGAACATTTACTATAGACATTTTTTTCTACTCATTGCCCACTCATAAGATTTTGATTCAAGAATTAAAAAAACATCTCTTTTTCTGATATATTGCTTCCATATTTGACTGTAGAACGAATATTTCAAAATGTGGCCTCCTGGATAATTATTGACCCGTTTTTTATTTTTCCTGCAAATCATTGTTCCAAAAATTATTCAGGGTGGCTCGTTTTAAATGGACTGCACTGTATATTTTGTTCCAGATATATTGGCGGTGATAGTTGGGAAAACAATTGAATTGCTTGCTGAAAACCGATATAATTTCAAATTGAAGTGATAATGATTTGAATGCTCGTTGTCAAGTTCTTGATGAGCAGGTTTGGAAACAAATTGACTTCAAGAAGACATATCTAATGAAGTTTTGATTGGCTTCAGGGTTTTGCCGTAGTCATCGTCGGTTATAATCTCCAAACGTTTCAACTGCAGTTGCGGCAGTGATCTTCAGTGGCTTGGTCAAAGTACTCTTCTTGACGTGTCAACTGACGACCACGCTACTGAAGATGATTACCACAGTTGGAAAATTATAACCAAAGGTGAGCACGGCAAAACCCGGAAGCCAATAAAATCATTGAAGTCAGCTGTGAAAACCACATTCCTACATGCCTAATAAACTTTCGAAAGATAGGAAATCACGTTTACTTTGAAATATTATTGTTACATTTCAAACAATAGTATTGTTCAGTCTATGGAAGTGAAATGTTGATTATTTGATCACAGAATGTTGCTACACTTGATGCTTCAGAACTCATGGACGATATTGTCCGTTGTAGTCTTGTGGGATTTCTTTTCTTGCACTTTGAGGATTTTCTTTCGCTTCACGGGCATCAGCTTCCTGCAATAATAATGGAGCCAGTTTGTAAACTATATCATTGCAGCCATTCATCAGAAATGAACCGGCTTGTTTTACAGTATTTGATATTTTGATAAAGTAGCATTATATCAATCCAAGTTATATTCAACAATTTCAACAGTTATGTCCAACAGTCATTATAAAAACTATTCTCATAATTTCAAAATAGTTTTGAAAATTTTCATTGTTTATTGAATCAAGAAGACTTTGATTGTAATCAAATTACCTATTTGAGTGAGTTTTGAGAAATGTGTAGATCTAATACGTTAGAATGTGAAGAGATATTTAAAATTACTGATGATGATTGTCGAATCATTTCTGTGTATGTCTCTCCAGCTTCCTGAAAGAACGTTCCCTGCAAGTCACCGTCGACGGATATCTCTCGAATACTTTTAGGGGATGTTCAATTTTTTTGTTAGCATCACGTCAATCAGCGGAAAAACAATGTACTAGTTCTCAATTCAACAATAGTGCCAAACTGAATTTGATCACACTGTAACGTTTCTGAACCAAGCTTCATCATCATGAGTTATTGCTGGATATAACTATTGTCTTCAACTAATTTTGAAAAAAACATTCTTACCTCTTGAGCTCTTATTCCGGCATAGATGAGTTCAAGACCTTTCTGAACTTCTGGACTCACTGGTGGTGGAGTTGGCAAATGATCCCCAGTAGCATGGAATCCACTCTCGTCTGCTGTATATTTGACAGTGATGATTGTTCCATCGGGTGCAGTGTAAGAGTATGAACCTTGTTGTACCTGGGCATTAAGAGTTTCTCCTTCCGCATCCGGATCAGGTCCTAGGTTTTTGAGATAACCTTCTTCCTCAGCAAAGATGTTGTTACCAGTTTCGTACCTTAATATTCACAAAATAAAATGTGCATGAGTCGGAGATAAAAGATGAAAAAAGATAAGAGAACTAAACGAATAATTCATTTGTACAACAAGAAATAAACTGTGAATATATGATGTTCTATTTTTTCAAAATGTATTGCGCATTTTGACAGTTGTCATAAAACTTTTGTAATGCAGATCTTCCAATAATGACGTTATGCCAAATGAGAGTCCTGAATTCGAATAAACTTTTAAAATGACAAAGACTGTTTCAAAAAATTGAATAAAAGTATGTTCCCATTTTTGTTACTTGTAAATGGGAAACATACTTAAATCTGAGTTAATTATTATTTGATTTCAAGATATGTAATTTCATCAAGCACTCCGACAACTTTCTCACCGGTAGAACTTTCGCCAATCAAAATCCGGCAATAAAGGCCATCGTCGACTTCATCGAATCTTTGGCAAACATTTCCATGCTGACGGAATTGATCGACTTGTGTTACTTTGGCAAAAATAATACAATATATTACAATTTGAAGTATACTCACAAAACGGATAAAACTTTTGAAACAAGCTAATATAATCGATGTGTATTTACTACAAAATCTCCCATAGATTCATCATATTTCAATAAATCTCATAAATTACTATTTAAAAAAAAGCTTTTCAAGCATTTGAAGAAAAGCTATTAGAGTCAGTAGTTCATCAACAGTTATTAGAATATATTAACTCAAATAATTTGCTATTCATTAATCAGTCTGGCTTTATATCAAAGCACTCATGTGAATCAGCTGTACAACTCATTGTCACTAAATGGAAGGAAAAACTGAGTATTTATCTGTACACTATGATCTAAAACGGGCTTTTGAAACAGTAAATAGAGAGATATTATTAAAAAAACTAAATTAATATGGTATAGAGGGTAAAGTATTCAATTGGATTAGAGGATACCTTACAAATAGAAAACAGACAACAAAAATGTGTGATGTAATGTCGTCAGCTATTACAGTAATTCATGGAGTTCCTCAGGGTAGTATTTTGGGCTCTCTATTGTTTTTAATGTATATTAATGATATGGAAAAATATGTTGAATGTGACGACATTCATATATTCGCAGATGATACTCTGATATCAGTAAGTAATGGGAATATCGATAGAGCAGTGATCAAAATAAATGATGTGCTGAAAAATATGGATAAATATTTGAAAATGAATAAATTGAAGTTAAATGTAAGTAAAAGTAAGGCAATGTTAATTACTACACCTTATAAATATAAACAAATAAATAGTAGTAACATTAACAGAAATAAACAATGAAAAAATTTAAATTGTAAAGGAATTTGAATATTTGAGATTTATGTTGGATAGTCATATATTATTTAGTAGTCACTCTGAATATATCAAAAAAAAACTTGAAAAAACTGTATTTCTTTTCTAGAGTGTCCTAAAACTTGAGTCTGAATTCCAGAATAACTGTGTAAAATACTTTCATTCAACCCCATTTTGAATATTGCCCTACATTACTATACTGCTTTGATCTGAATAAAATATCCCAATTACAAAAGCTACAAAATCGAGCAATGAGAATAGTAATGCGATGTAGTAGGTCAACTTCTATATCATTGACGCTGGAAACTTTACAGTTATTTACTGTGGAGCGAAGACTGACTTACATAACGATGATCTATATCTATAAAATGATACATGAACTGACTCCAACATACATGGGTAAGTTAACAGTAAACCAAATCCACACATACAATAATAGAGGCCATACTCATTTATATGTAAACAGGCAGAGTACCTCATATAATGTAAAAAGTTTATTTTTCAAAGGATTCATACAGTACAATAGTTTATGTTTATGTTATGTTAAAGTTTGTGTTAAAGAGTCAAGAAGTATAGCAGAATTCAAACATAATTTGATTTTGTATTTTAATTAAAAAAATATTCCACCATTATTCTATACTGGTGTATATTCAATACTGTATATTTATACTCAAATTTATTGTATATCTTTATACTTACATTTATGATGAGTTATATTTATTGTAAAATAGGTATGGTAAGTATTTTATTTTTTGTAAATTAGGATTGTCTTACTTGAATGTATAAATCTAAATACCAAAAAAACAAAACAGATGAAAGGAAAGATATATGTAAACAGTCCATCATCTCCCTCATATAATTCATTTCGATGCTTTCAGAAATGAATATTGAAGAAATATCTGATATCAATGAGATGAATTTCATAAAGATATATGTAGTAGCACTTACGATGCTCTGTAGCTTCCATCTTCACTTTGTTCCTTATCAAATCTGATAATTGGAATGAAAGTGGTACTTTCATGCTTTTGACGAGGTTCTTGATACTGCTGGATGACTGGTGTTTGAGATTCATCAATATCTGAATTAAGACGCCTCTGTGGTTGGGCTAAACACACACCAAGCACCAATGCGAAAACAATCTGAAAAATTTAATGCAACCAATACATTCATTAGTATTTGAGAAATAGTCCATAGCTCAAAGTGGACGTAATTAATCAGAATCAAAACAATGTCGTCTCCACGAAATTCATGCATATATATTTGTAAGTCAGAAATTAATGGCAATGGCAATGTTTCGAGTGGAGTGAGCCACCCATCTTCAGTAAAACAAGAAACAGATACAAAGAAAAAGGATATGAGACACACTTAGTGATTTTGACAAAGTAGTAATTACATTATAAAAATTAATAAATTAACTTAGGTTGGAACAATTGAATAATATGTAAGTCATACGTGATGATTTAACACAAAAGGTTTTTTCTTTAGCTTATGGTTATGTCCCACATGGTTGGGTAGAGTATTTATAATCAGTAACATTGAAATTTGTGAAAAATTCTTCAGGTGTAAATCAAATCGTCATACAATGCACACTGTTTGATAAAAATGGCGTAGACATTTCATGAAGGATCATAAAAGCGATTAAAATAAATAAAGGGAAGACCTTGAACATCAGTGGGGTTTTTTTATCAATAAAATAGTTGAAGACCCACAAACAATCTCCTTGAATGACCAGATATATTTAATTGTTTGAATTTTTTTTTTCCAATTTTCTCAATATTTAAATCGCAATTTCGTATTTTATTTCCTACTCTCCCCATCTACCTAGAAGAAGTCGTTGTAATTTTATTTGCTCACGGGATTTATGAACAATTAGTAATAATTTCCATTCCTCATCCGATCGATTAGAGAAGGCAAGTATTATTTTTATTATTATTACAATTATGAATTTACTGACCAGAAAGAAAATATCCAAAATTATCACTTGACTATTCAAACATAAGTTGTGTAATTGATTACAAAACGATTTTTAACATTGATTCGATTCAAGGTTTGGTATTTCATTTATTGAATTTCTAATGCGCATAAATGAATATTTTCATAAATTCCTCAAACAACTCTATTCAAATGATGCAATCTTTTGCGTAAAAATAGCACCTCCAACCATCCTCACCTTCGTTTCAAGATGAGAAGAAAACGAGTGATAAATATTCAGTTATTCAACCATTGACCATTCGAAATGAAAGAAAATGTTACTTTATTCCGTTTATGTCAAGGACACGGATCGTGAGAAAGGGATATGTATAGAAAGTTGTCGGTAATCGGGACAGTGTATTTCAAATTCCCAAGATTGAAGTCATGGCAATGCCATAATGAAGTAGTATTACCTTTTTGAAACATCACCTTCTTGATATGTTTGACTAAAAGCAGTAACTGATATAATATATGGAATTGTCATTTCCAGGAATGTCAAAAAGTGGAAAAGGAAAATGTTATTGGATTCGAAGTGTACTATGACGACGTGATAATAAATATTCGATAAAACGTTTCGTGTCAACATGGCCATCATCAACTTTTTTTTTTTTTAATACGGACCTGTCTTTTTTATTACAGATATTTATAAAGCGATAAATTCACAATCCAAGGGTATATCACATTTCATATTTTTATAGCGTTTCATTCAATAATAATAATACCTAATAATAATAATAATAGTAATAATAATAATAATGGCTTTTATTGATGGTTCCATACAATTACAACCAATCAAATGGCACGATTCAATATCTGCGTATGATAGATCATCGCATAGATTGCTCTTCCATCCAATCGTAAGAACAAAAGAAAAAGAAAAAAAAACAGTATGCTATCAAGAACAGTGCAACAAGTATATTCAGCGGAATTGAAATACAAATATATATATTTTGATGAGCTTGGAAAAAGGTTGATTGATTTCGACATAATTCGATTAGTTGGATCTATTCATTGCAAGAAGATATTTTTTTATCTTTCGTTTGAAAAGTTGTCGGTCCNGGTCCAGACAACTTCTGTTGCAATTTTCTAGCATAATAGGTGTAATACTAATACTTGCATCTCTTATTTTTTGTTTGATATGGTCGATATCTGTACTTGGTTTTGAAAAACTGTATCCTTTATGTATCCCCAGACAAAAAATCTAAAGGCGTAAGATCTGGGGATCGAGCTGGCCAGTTAATTGGTTCATTGTTTCCAATCCATTTCCTTGAGAATATTGCATCTAAATATTCCCTTACTGTTGCTGCATTATAGGGAGAATCGCCGTCCTGTTGAAAATATTGTATTTCATGGCGGATATTCAGTGGCAATTCATCTAACTAGCCATCAAATTCATTGAATAGAAAATGAAGATACATTTCACTATTCAAATGATCATATCGAAAAGAAAGGGCCAAGAGGAAGATTTTCCTTTCGAAGATGATCACTTGGTGATCGAAACACGTATCGAGGTGTTAAAATAACGGTTTGGTGTTGGGAAAACCTCCAGTAATATACGATTATTATCAACAAACAAACCATGTGAAACGAAATTTTGATTTTCTTTCTCTCCTAAATATTCGAATGTGCTTCTAAATCGAAGAAACAGGAGTTCTGATTTCATTAGTGATTCACTGTGTATATTGAAATAACATTTCTCAGAGTTACGTAAATATCTCCGAAGGCTAAATATAAGAAACCATCTTGATGCAAGTTCATGATTCTCCGCGTAATACTTTCGATTTCAGTGTACTCGCCTACAATTCTTGCGGTCAATTAAGTAACTCATCTCCATTTCAAAACTGGTTATCTTCTTCGAAATGGGCACGGTGATCTTTACTGAAGTCGATCGATTGGAAAGTTGCAACACCCGCAAATACATGCACAAGAAGAAAATGAAGATGTTTGGAATGAATGTCTTCAGTTATTTTGCTCCTTCAATGAAACATGTTAAAAGTAATTACTGATGTGTTGTATTTTGCGTTCAAATGATTGACATCCCTATTAAGTTCTACATTACACACTGAAAATATCGAATACAATTCAACAACGAAGAAAACGACTTGAAATTGCATAAAATCAGGAGAAAATAAGTTATCTGTTGTTTCACAAAGTGGGAATCTGGGCCTATGGCTTGACTCGGAACTCCGATTTCATAAACATATAAACAATTTGTGTAAGAGCTGTTATAATATTTCGCGTCAATTATATCAAAGTAGAGATATAGTGCCATCCAGATTGAAACTAAAACTATGCGACTCTCTTATTATGTCAAAAATATCATATTGTGATTGTATTTATGGTCCTGCATTGATACAAGCTGACGCAATGCTCCTTCAAAAAATACAAAACTGCATTCGCTTGTCATATGGGGTTCGTAAATACAACCACATTTCAGAAAAATTCAAAGAATATGGCTGGTTGAGACAACAAAATTTGTTCCCTTCATCTGCTTGTGGCAACTCATAAAGTTCTGCTGAAAAAGAAACCAGATTATCTACTAAGGAAATATTTGACATTTTCATCCCAGAATAAATCTCACACTCGCAACCAGAATACTGTCATTATTCCTAGACACTCCTACTCTATATTCACGCGCAGTTTTATATATAATTCAATAAAGAAATATAAAACTCTCTACCCAGTGAATTAAGGTACTATTCCATTTTTAATTTCAAGAAGAAACTAAAGTGCGTTTTAAATCAACTTGAGATTTTCCTAAACTGGAGAATTTTTTTTCGGCTGTTTCCTAACTGGTTATTGATTATTGATTTCCTTATAATATAACTATTAGTTGAATATACTTTCTACCCTATCTGATCAATCATTTTCATTCACTGTGGTGTGTTATATAGCAATATCCTTCAGAGCTAACTTGTAATTTGTAATCATTTACTTATTATTCCATTTTTTTATATACCTTTTATTTTTTATTTTTCAAGTTGTAATAGAGCGTATTCTGAACTTGGTCTTTCATCGGCAATCTTGTAACTTGTGTACGATGAATAAAGACCATTTATTATTATTATTATCCTATCAATTATACAGCTAACAAATTGAGCAAAATTTCAAATGGACTGGTTCACAAATATCTCATTATTCTATTATCTCTATTATTTATCAATCAATCCGCTTTCACAACTATCAGAATGAAACCGATGATATTCAGGAGATAGTTAATAACTCTATTTTGAGAAACACCCATGATGCTTTTGAATTCCTAGGCATTCAAATATTCAAGAATCTTTCTTGCAATGGACACTGCGATCAACTAGTGTCAAAATTAAGCTCGTTAACCTATCTTTTCATTAACTTGAGAAATGAACTCAACATAAACCAACTCTGCTATCCTACGTTGTTTGTTCAACGTTCCTCGACAGTATTCATGTAAAAGCATTTTCATTACACATGAAATTTTGACTCTGGTTGGATTTATGAGTTGTCGGTTTTCACTAACAGCAATGACTTCATTCTCAATATTGATATTCATAATTGAAACACTCCGCAAAAGCAAATGATATACGTTAGAGCGGCTAAGATAACTCAAAGTTCACTAAAACGTATAGCACCTAGAATTTACAACTGTTTTTCAAAGAAATTGAAGTCAATATGCAGCCTTTCGTTGTTTAAAAAAATTGAAATCGTTTCTGTCAAAAAGATCTCTTGACGAGTTTTTAAATACAACAATGTGATTTGCTACTGTGTATAATTTTCTTGTTCATTCTTGTATATATATTTTGTTGTGTCCTTTTATGTATAATGACTATTTCCTATACATACATATTTCCTATACATTTCCTATACATATGAATACAGAAAAAAGAAAATAACCGGTCGTAAAAAATAATATAATCTTAGTAGAAATTAAACGAAAGTTATTTTTTCTATGTTCTTTACCACTTTCAATTGTAACTAACGTTATTGTAGTTGTAGTTATTGTAAGTTTTAATGTATAAGTTTGAAAATGTCCTTACAGGACGAAACTGCAGTATTGTTAGTTACAATTAAAAGTGATAAAGACATAGAAAGTTTCAGTTCTCTTTTCTTCATTATGATTTTCTACCACGTAGTAACGGCTACATCCATCTATTTATTGCAAGTTATTTTGTTTATTCTATATTTAATATGAATTTCTACAAAATAAGTAGGTCATCAATCGAACAAAATAGTAATACTGAAAAAATATATGTAATCCAGAAAAGGGTTATCAGAATGATAGAATAATTTGAAGTATAATCAATCGTGAAGATATATTTTCAATTATAATAGGATAATGACGATATACGCCCTTTATGTTTATGAATGCTCATGTTTCTATTGAAAAATAGACATCTGTTCTTCAACAATAATAATCAATATTCCTATGGAAGAAGAAATGATTTCGTGTTCCCTATACATAGGTTAACTGTAACTGAAAATACTCCTTATTACGTGTCAATAGAACTGTATTATAAATTGCCTAATCGAACCAAGGATTTAAGAAACATAAATGAATCTGAGAGAAAAATGAAAAAATGTTTGATAGATTTAGAGCCATATAGTGTTAGTAATAATTTGAACCAAACAGAATTATAGGAATTTATATAATAATAATAATAATAATAACTTTATTAATTCCTTTAGGATCACAATGTGATATAGGACAAGTCAGTGAAAAATATAGATAAATAAACTTC
>WOGL01002245.1:0-10196 GCA_015342145.1 Leptinotarsa rubiginosa | reverse complement strand
CAGCCCTTAGCTACTCGTGGGAACATCATGGTAAAAATTATAAACGAAAAAAAAAAGTGTAGAGACAATTGAACAGAGGAAAGAAAGGTGAGAGAAAAGTTCGAAAGATAATTATTGCAAAATATGAAGGGCAAAAAACTTACTAGATCACCACGGGCTGACGAGGAAACCAAACAGTCTGAAGCGCTTGACAGTCCTTCAGATAAAAAACAGATCGATAAACAGGCAGAACAAAAAAGAGGAAATGGGAAGGGTCTCCGGAAGAAGAGAGCAGGAAGAGAACGGCAATAGATGACAAAACGAGAGAGTTCTTGAACCCAAAGAACCTAGTCGAAAAACTCGCTAACATAGGGGAACAGATAATGACGCTTATCAAGGTTAACACTAAGGTAGAACTTAAAAAGCTGGCGAAGGAGATTAACACGTAAACAGGGCACCTTAGGAAAGGAGTTCAATTCCTGGAATAAGTGGAGAAGATACTTGCAGAGATGAGGAAGGAAAACAAGAGGGAAGGACAAGACAAAAACAGCAAAATATCGGAGGTGTAGGCAAGGTGTAGGATGGAGAAAAGGCATAAGGTGGAGTACTGCGAAAGGTGTTGGAGCTATGAGCATCCTACAGACGGATGTAATGAGCAAAACAGGGCAGGAAACTGTTACAAATGTGGTAAGGAGGGTTATAGGGTAGCAGAATGCGAAAAACCGACCTACTGTATAACGTGCAACACCCAAGGGCGCAAGCAGGGATCAGGAGGATGTCAAGCATTCAGAGCAGCACTGAAGAAAACGAGGCAGCACTATAATCGGGGCAGAGAAATGAAAGAAAGGAGAGAAGGGAAGCAAAATGTAGGGGGAGATTCTCTGATGGAAAGCCATGGACAAGCCGTACAGAGAACTAGAAGAAAGAAGGGAAGAGGAAATAATGGAAAAAGAAGAGAAGGAACCAGAACGGAAAGAACTGGAAGCGGAAGAAGAGGGAGAGGAGGAAATGGAGGCGAAGGAAGACAATGTCGAGGATGGCGTCGGGTGTAACTTCCAGAGCTAAGGATACTGCAAGTGAACGTGGGAAGGGTGTCATTGGCGCATGATCTGGTGGAGGAGTCGGCTATAAGAGAAAAGGTGGATCTGGTAATAACATCGTAACCAAATATAACACGGGCTAGTAAACAAGGGTGGATACTGGATAAGGCAAACAATGTGGCGGTCCACATAAGAAATAGGAACTGCGGGATAGAGCAAGTGGTGAGGAAGGAAGGCTACATCAGGGTGAAATTCAACAAAATGGAAATAATAGCGTGCTACCTACCCCCTAATATAACAATAGAAGAGTACGAACTAAAAGTCGAGAACATAATGAAAGACGTAAATGATAGAAATGGAAAGTGGAAGGTGGTAGCAGGGGACGTCAATGCCAAATCACCGCAATGGGGGGCACCAAAATCGGACAACAGAGGAGAGATTTGGACAGAATGGATGAGCACCCTCGATCTGGTGGCATTCACAGGAGAACCGACATTCATAAGGGAAGAATCTCGAACACATATAGACGTCACCTGTTGTGAGACCAGGAAAGCCAACAGAATAACAAATTGGAGGAGCGTGGAGGAAAACATATTGACGTACCACACCCACATAAGATACGACATCCTCACGGATCAGAATGGAAAAGCCGCCAAAGAGAAACCACGGAGAATGTACGATATGAACATATTATCGCAAGAAATAGCGAGAATAGGAACAAGGAGAGACATACAGGAGAAAAACCTAATTGGGCAAATAAAAAAAGGAATGGAAAAGGCAAAAATTAGTAACAGAGATGAGCATGAAAAAAAAAACTCCATACTGGTGGAATCGGGAGATATTTGACCTAAAAAGGCAATGCCTGAGAATGAGAAGATCAATAACAAGAGCACACAGAACGGATTCGGAGGAGCAGAGGAGAACCCGGTACCAAGAAATGAAGGAGAAGAAAAAACAGTTGAAAAAGGCAATCAGCGGATCAAAAAAAGAATGCTGGAGGAATCTATGCGAGGAGCTCGAATCGGACATAAGGGGTCAAGGATATAAAATTGTGGTGAGAGAACTAAACCCCTCACCCCCATGTCAACAAACCATGCAGAGTATGAAAGAATCTGTCAGACTATCGTTCCCGGAGAAGGACGATATAGAGGAAATAAGAAAAAAAGAGGATCAGGTACCGGAAATAACCAGACAAGAACTACAAAAGGCAGTAAGACGGATGAAGAGGAAAAAGGCCCCGGGAGCAGATGAAATAACAGCAGAAGTCATGAGAGTGGTAGAGGAACAAATACCAGAGACGATCCTCAGCGTCCTGAACAAATTGATAGTGGAGCAAAAATTCCCAGAAATCTAGAAGGTGGCAAAGTTAGTGCTGATATGGAAGAAGGGAAAACCTGCAGAAGACTTAAAGGCGTATAGGCCCATATGTTTGATTGACGTACCTGGGAAAATATATAAAACAATCATTAAAAACAGACTGGAGAGACAACTCGAGGAATCAGGACAAATATCGCAACACCAATACGGGTTCAGGAAGGGAAGGTCAACGGTACAAGCAGCGAAAAGGATACGGGAGGAAGTAGCAAAGTGCAAGGATAACTGGATGGCTATGGTGAAGATAGACGTCGAAAACGCTTTTAATACTGCGACATGGAGCCTAATAATACAGGCACTGGCCAGGAAAGGTATAGAGGCATACATTGTTAACATAGTGAACGAATACCTAAAAAATAGGAAGATACAGATGGGAGACGGCACTAAAATAAAAATAAACGAAGGAGTTCCACAGGGATCTGTGCTTGGCCCGATACTGTGGAACGTGCTTTATGATGGAGTTCTCTCTCTGCCTCTAGACCATGGAGCAAGAGCAATGGCATACGCAGATGACCTAATTATCCTTGTACAAGCAAACACGAGAGAAGGGATGGAAAAGAAAGCCAATGCAACAATGAAAAAGGTGGAAAAGTGGATGATAGATCATGAACTGAGAATTGCAAGCCAGAAAACCGAGGCTGTTATACTGAAGGGGAACAAACAAGAAAGAATTAAAAACAAGATAAATTTTAAAGTGGGAGAGGATATGATAAGACCCAGCAGAAGCTTGGGATACATATGGATCATCAAGGCACCTTCGGAATACATGTAATCGAAACTGCTAAGAAAGCAGAAAACAGGATGTCCATACTGGCTAGATTGATGCCGAACATAGGGGGGCCTAGCAGCAATAAAAGAAGAATGCTGTATGGAGTAGTACAGTCCATCCTATTATATGGAGCTCCGGTGTGGCACGAGGCAATGAAAATCAAGAGACACAAATCAAAAATGACCAGCGTCCAGAGGAAGGCACTGATACGGCTAACAAGTGCATACAGAACCACGTCAGCAGCAGCACTCTAAGTGATATCGGGAATCCCACCAATATACCTACTGGTGGAAGAGAGTGCATAAATCTATGCAAACTCGGACGAAAACAGAAAAGGAGTAAGAGCGGCAGCTAGGGATAGAACGATGAGAAGTTGGCAGAAATAATGGGAAGAAGATCATGGAAGAGCAGAATGGACAAAAGTATTGATACCGGAGGTGGAGCCATGGGTGAAAACAAAACCCAGGAAAACGGATTACTTCTTCACACAGTTTCTTACTGGGCATGGAGCGTTTAAAAAATACACAGAGATGATTGGGAAATCGGAAGATGATAGATGTGAGGAGTGCGGCAAAAGGGATACACCATACCATGTTGTATTCGAATGCCCACGATATGAAGATGAAAGACACAGGATGCGAAAGGAGGTAGGAGAAGAAATAACAGCAAGAAACATAATAAGCCTCATGATGGATAATGAGAGAAAGTACGAGATAATATACAGTAGGGTAAGAAGAATTATAGAAAAGAGAAATGAAAAAGAAAGAAAAAGAGGAGGATGAAATAAAGACCAAGCACCAAACTGACTGACGATAACCGGATGCGGTGGTACCGGTCAGTTCTGGTGAACAGAACGGAGGGGTTTCAGTGGGTAACTGTTTGCTAGAGCAGCGGAGTCCCACACTACCGTCAATAAGACCCTTGTGACGTGTGTCCACAAAGGATTTCCTCTCCAAAAAAAAAGTCAGGTTAGGTTAGGTTAAGTTAGGTCAGGTTAGATTCCCCACCGCCGGTGTCCTCACCTTGCCGTGGTGATGGGGCTTGCGTGCCTCGAGGATCCCGAGAGCCAAGCCGGCTGTAGCTATGCTACTGATAGGGATTCCCATGCCGGACGGGTTGAGGGGGAGAGGACTGACCAAGAAGGACACCACACCCCAATCCCAAGATGTAGCTCCATCGTGTCGAGGGGATGCATGGCACAGGGGTTATAGTGTGCCTCAAGCGATGCCCGCCGGAAGAGGCGACCCGGCGGGGAAAACAGCCTTACCCCTGCATGCGGGGCTCTGCGGGGGTGGACGGATTTTTCCCTAGCTACTCGTGGGAACAAAATGAGTTTACCTAACAAACAATTAGAGAAAAAAGCTAAACAGACAGGGGCTCCAGAAAAAACTTCTGGGACGCCCCAAGGTGGTACCGGCAAAAGCAAGGATATACAGGCAGGGGCCCTGGGAAAATCCTATGGGACGCCCCAAAGTACAGCAAGCA
This sequence comes from Leptinotarsa rubiginosa, assembly GCA_015342145.1. NCBI lineage: Eukaryota > Metazoa > Arthropoda > Insecta > Coleoptera > Chrysomelidae > Leptinotarsa > Leptinotarsa rubiginosa. The sequence continues at coordinate 5,549 of WOGL01002245.1, read as the reverse complement.
GAATCATAAGCACGAAAGCTAGCCCTAGGAGAGGGTCTACAGGATCGATTTTGGTAAGACGAGACAAGGGACCAAGCCAACTTGACTATATTGTCACGGTTGCGGCAAGAGAGAAGGCGACACCCCCCCCCTCTACACCAAGGACACTGAACATAGGGGTACTGGACCTAACCTGGGATGAGGAAAAGGAGAGATCGGCAAAGAGAAAGAGAGTTAGCGACCTACAAGACAAGACGAATGGTGGGACCCGCGAAGAGACTGAAATTAGGAATAGACAAGGGTGGCAAATGGCCAAGCTCCACAACTTGACGGCCCAAATGGATTCGATCCTTAGGGAATTTGGAAAAAAAATGAGGGAGGGATTGGAGATAAACCCAGAATTCAAGGAACTACATGACTTGGCGAGTAGTATAAATAGCCAAATAATGACAAGGGAAATTCAGAATTTTCTCAAGAAGGAGGGTATGGTAGAAGGCGATACTGAAAACTTACCCACGAGAGAGTACCCTCTGCAAATTAACACTGTAAAGGGCCAGAAGCAAGGAAAAAAGGGCTGCACATGCATTTGTACATGTAATGCCTCCAAAATATCAACACCGGAGGACTTAGTAACTCCAAGAGACTTTGAGGCCTTTGAGGAGATCGAGAAACATACCTGGGAAAGTCAGGTTTTTTGCAACACGAAGGTGATCGTGGGAAACCCCCTTACAACGGAGGACGAGGTCACGAAGATAGTATTCATTGAACCAGACGACCCTGATATGAGCCAAAGTATACAGAGGCTGTATAAAGAGAAGTTCCCGGAGTTGGTACCGCTTATAGGAGACCTCGAGATCTTGGAGCAGATCACAAAGGTTAGAGGTTCGGGAGCCACTACGAGTAAGAAAATTCTGAAAGCCACGTATGATGGGGAAGAAAGCGTGCTTTGGGAAAGGCTCAATAATATAAAATCTGAAACCAAGGATGAGCCGAAAGTCTGCACACACCATTTAAAAGGAGTAGACCTGAACACTCTCCGCAAAATGACGGAGGCGGTATTCCATGGGAGCAGCACTGTGGTAGACATCTACACCACAACAAAGAAAGAGGATAGAACCGGCAGCAGGGACACGTATGGCGTAGTCATCAGTGGTGATCGAAAATCCTATAGGGACATCCTGGGGACAGTGAAGACGGCATTCGGCCCCTCGGACTCGGCCAAGGCCATTAGAGAGATAAGGAGGACGAGAGATGGTAGCCTCCTACTCACAATGGACAAGGACCGCCATGCACTGGGGAAATTACAGGAGGCGATACGCCAGGAAGGGTCCCTTAAAACGAAAAGCATCAGGGCAGGGGGGGTATATGAACACATACATATCAGGGGGATGGTCATCGACGTAACCAAAGAAGAGATCAGAGAGGCCATCGAGAAAGTAGCGGGCACCTGGGAGGAATCTTGCAGAATAAGCGAGATCAGACCCCTGGTCAATGATACGGCCGCGGTCACTGTGACCGTGCCCAGGGATATGGCCAAAGCTATACTGCAAGAGGAACACCTGCGGATTGGCATGGTTAGGTGCAAGGTCGAAAGGAGAATCAACGTGATGAAATGCACAAGATGCTGGGGCTTCGGCCATAAAAAAGAAGCGTGCGAGGGACCAGACAGAGGAAAGTGCTGTTTCAAGTGTGGAGGGGAGGACCACATGGCAAAGGACTGCGCCCAGGAGGAATACTGCCCAGTATGTCAGAAAAGCGGACACAAGGTGGGAACAAAGGATTGCTCAGCCTTTAAAGAAGCCCTCAAAACAGCTAGGAAAGACGTCATACGTAAGAAAAGGAGCAGCGGCCCAAATGGTAATGAGGAAACACGCAAAGAGGAAAATTTAGTCCCTAATGCAGAGAAAAAGGAGCTTCCCGAAGTCTTGACCTCAATGGAGGCAGACGCAATCAGCTCTTTTTGGAGGGAGCTATTGGAAAGCCCAAGAAACATACCCGAGGAGCAAAGCGCAGATCTGCGGGCCGCAGAGGGGCTAAAGCATGATACACCAAACGAGGCAGGGAAAGATAATGTGACGAATATCCTGGCAGAGGCGGCGGAGGGGCCTTCAAATAAATAAAAATGCCCCTACGAATTTTGCAAGTGAATACAGATAGGAGAAGAGGGGCACACCTCCTACTCCAGGAAACCATACAGGAGGAAGCAATAGATATTGCTCTAATACAGGAACCGAACCTAACGCTAACTAGAAAAGATACTCAGTGGATCACAGATACGAACAGGAACACGGCAATATTCTGTAATAATAGAAAATGCGGAATAACGGGACACCACGCTGCACAGGACTTCACATGTCTGTATTTTGACGAGTTTGCTGTCTACAATTGCTATGCATCTCCTAACAATACTATGCTGGAATATAAAAGGTATGTTGATACAATCATGCAGCATGTGAGGGAACAAGAAAAACAGGCGATAATTGTAGGAGACTTTAATGCGAAATCGTCAAAATGGAATTCAACAACTAATGTTGCCAGAGGGGAATACCTTGGGGAATGGTTAGAATCTATGGACATAATAGTGCAGAACGAAGGAAGCACGCCCACCTTTACTCGAGGGATCCAGAAGTCTATAATAGATATCACGCTGGCCACGCCAGGTATAGCGGGAAATATAAAGGAATGGGCAGTGAGTACCAGAGAAAGTCTGAGCCTACATAGATATATACTATTCGAGGTGGAGATCGAGGCGACTATCACCAAGAAGGAATGGCCAAAAGACCAGTCGGTAGACCTGGCCACATTGGAAAACGCCATTGAACTACAGAAACATGGAATAAGAACCACTGAAGACTTGATCAGAATAACAAAAAAGGCCCAGAAATTGAGTATGGACAGCGCCGAAAATGGCTGGACTAAAAAACAGCCTGTCTGGTGGAACGATCGGATCGAAACCCTGAGAACTGAGTGCACCAGAGCCAGAAGAAAACTGACAAGGATGCGGACAAACCAGGAAAACGCGGACGATATTGGTGCAAAAGAAACTGAATACAAAAATAAAAGAAATGCCCTGAGAAAAGAAATCAAACAGGCCCGAAAGGAACAATGGAGGGCACTATGCGATAGGTTGGAGGATGACCCATGGGGACAGGGCTACAAGATAGTAACCAGAGAGTTGAAAAGCTGGAAAACCCCTTATGACATGACCAATCAGAGGAAGGTAGAGATTATCAAGGAGCTGTTTCCGGTCGCAGGAGTACACCAGATGGAAAATGAGGAAGAATATGACCCACCCCCTCCCATAACTAAACAAGAACTGGACGAGGCAACCAAGAGGCTCAAGAACAAGAAGGCTCCCGGCCCAGACGGTATATTAGCGGAAACAATCAAAACCGTAGTGAAATGTGTACCTGAGAAAGTGCTGGAACTGCTCAACGAACAAGTAGCCTGCGGAGTTTTCCCTTCGCAATGGAAAAAGGCCAAGGCCATTTTGGTTCCGAAGGGTACCTCTATCGAAAACCCAAAATATAGGCCAATATGCCTGCTAGATGGTTACGGAAAACTGCTGGAGTACGTAATCAAAATGAGACTGGAGGCTGAGATCGTAGAAAAGGAAGGAATATCACCAAACCAATTTGGATTCAGGCCGCAAAAGTCTACCATATCTGCTGTTAAACATGTTATCAGGAAAGTAAACGAAGGGAGAAGAACATGGGCGTCCGTCATCTGCATTGACGTCAAAAATGCCTTCAATACGGCCAAATGGCACTTAATTATGGAAAAATTGAAAACCATAAGAATCAGTGGCTATCTGTTGACAATGATTGGAAATTATCTCTCTGAGCGTCTAGTGCTAAGCGGGCAGGATGAACTGAACATGACACAAGGAGTTCCACAAGGGTCTGTTCTGGGACCCACCCTGTGGAATGTGTTATATGATGGGGTGCTAAACCTGGAGTTGGCACCAGAATGCAGCACAGCAGCGTATGCGGACGATCTCGCCCTGATAGTTAGAGCGGACCAAAGGGATACCCTAGTACAGAGAGCTAACGAATGTCTAGGAAAGATCAAAGAATGGATGGACAGAAATGGGCTCGATATCGCAGCAACCAAGACTGAGGTGATCATCCTGAGAGGGCCAAGGAAACGCGAAGGAATAACCTTCGAATTAGCAGGAACAGTAATAGCACCAAAAAAATATGTAAAATATCTTGGCGTGTGGCTGGATGATAAAACCATTTTCAATGAACATATAAAGAGGACCTGCGAGAAAGCCACCAAGCAAGTCACAGCACTCACCAAGATACTCCCGAATATACGGGGACCGGGGGTCCACAAAAGAAGGGTGTTATATGGGGTGGTTCAGTCGGTGTTACTGTATGCGGCACCAATATGGGAAAGAGTTATGCAGGTAAATAAATACCGAGGAATGCTGCAAAGTAGTCAAAGACAAATGCTGCTGAGGGTAGCGATGGCATACAGAACAGTATCGTCTGATGCTCTCAATGTAATTGTCGGCATCCCACCAATTGACATCCTGGTAAAAGAACGCACAAGACTGGACAGAAGAGACAACGTGACAAACAGAGAAAAAAAGGAGGAAAGAGAGGAAACGCTAGAGGAATGGCAGAGGCGATGGGAAGAAAATGTGCGGAAAGCACAGTGGACCAAAAGACTAATTCCTGATATAAGAGCATGGGTAGGATGCAACTTCCGAAATATTGATTACTATATAACTCAATTCCTGTCGGGACATGGGTCATTCAGGACCTACACATACAGGATACAAAAAACCCAAGATGAACAATGTATTTACTGCAATGCACGAGATGACCCAGAGCATACGATAGTTGCATGCCCTAGATGGCATGCGCAAAGAACCAGACTGGAAACGGAGATGGGAATTAAAATAACTCCGGAAAACCTGATAAACAAAATGATGGAAAACAAGGAGATGTGGAAGATAGGGGCAGAAATGCTCTACACAGTCATGAATGCCAAAGAAAGAGAAGAGAGAGAGTCTCAAGGACTCGAAGGACGGCAAAGATAATATATATGTCATCAAAGATGACTCTTTTATCCTTGGTTCTATTTATTTACCAAAGTTTTTATCTATACCTGGTGTGTCCCATATACTTCGTGTATTATTTATTCATCAAGCTTTTATTTATACCCGTGATGTCCCACATAAATTATTTAGTTACTTATTCTAGTTGTAGCTGCTGCTCTGTTTATTTTATTTTACTCATACACCTTATTGTCCTTTTTAGACAAGCTTTTGTCTCTTTTTTATATCTACACCTGTCACGTCCCATATACTTCATGTATTATTTATTTCATCAAGCTTTTATTTATACCCGTGATGTCCCACATAAATTATTTAATTGTTTATTCTAGTTGTAGCTGTTGCTCTGTTTTATTTTATTTTACTCATACACCTTATTGCCCTTTTAGACAAGTTTTGTCTCTTTTTTTATCAAGCTGTTATTTATACCCGTGATGTCCCACATAAATTAATTATTTATTCCAGTTGTAGTTGTTGCTCTGTTTTATTTTATTTTACTCATACA
>WOGL01002244.1:0-10198 GCA_015342145.1 Leptinotarsa rubiginosa | reverse complement strand
CATCTACAATACGATGTTCAAGCCTGTCATCATGTATGCTTCAGGCGTCTGGGGACAATCGGCGAAATATAATATCTCCATTCTGGAGGTATTGCAAAATAAACTAATGAGGATAATCGTGAATGCTCCTTGGTTCATGCGGAATGAAGGCATCCGCAGAGATTTGCAGCTGCCTTCTATTCGGCAGTCCATTCAGTCGAGGAATCGGCGAGTTTTTGATAGCGCGGAAACTCACGAAAGTCCGTTAGTTAGGGAAGCTATAGATTATGCTGTAGATGACTCCTCCCGATATAGAAGGCCCCGACACTCTGTCGAATTAGGCCCTCATGTCCCCCGTTAACGGACGAACACATTTTTCATCCATCCCACCCCAGCCAGGTATGGGTACCCCGTGAAGGGCGGTACTGATGTCCTAGGACTTCATACCGCCAATATCCCCTCAGTCGTGAACCCATTTGCCCTTCTTCGACAAAAATCAGCTGAAAGGTTAAGGGAGCTGGGCTCCAATCTGAATGAACTCAAGACGACGTACAGGTTTCCTCCAGATCCGTCATCAATTCAGAAACTTTATAAAGATGAAAGAGGTGTAAATGCTGCGACACAAGTTTGGGGACCAAATATTCATGGTTATTCTCAGTAAAATCGGTAGAATTCAATAGCTTCAATATCACTACTTTTTCGAGAATATATCCAGAAATTACAGACCCACAACAAAAAATATCAGTTTTTGTCGATTTTTTTCTTTTCGAAGAAAACAGTAATAACAAAGCATGTGTTTGAGTTTTATGGAATATTCCATACTCAATAAAATTATTGAATCAGTACCAGTAAAACAGACTAAGATATCATCTACGTATCTGTATCAGTACAAGAAACTGTTAGTTAACTGATTATTATGGATTTTACACTCTATGTTATCCACGAAAATTTCAGCCAGCAAAGGACTCAATGGGTTCCTCATTATTAGTCCTTCACTGGAAATTATTTTGAGATAAACAAATGGTAAGTTTTATGTTATGACTGAGGCCTTTTTATAACAATCTCGTTTCATTCAGTGTAAACTTCGCGTCGGATAGAATAACAAATCTGCCGAAAAACTTATGATTAGAATAGTTTTCAAAATTATGGGCTCGGTTCTTGGGAGGTCTAAACTGAATCAATCGTTGGAGTTTATTCTTTTGTATCAGAATTTTTTGTGAATTATGTCACTAACTTTTTCCCGAGCATCTGTGTCCAAAGTTTGGAATTCTATATAATGCAATCTGAATAATAATTCCGAATGTATTACTTTCAAATAATCATTCAAGATATCTCTCTTACAATATAGGAATTTTCTTTCTACCTTCATCCATTTGTTTCTTCCATAATTGATTGTTCTTCAGGGCGGTACATTTGTGGTATACTTCGTTTTATTACATTGATTGAAAAATCATATGAATTGTGCCATTAAAGTACATTGTGGAATAAGTTTGAAATACCAAATGACCGAAAAACCCGTAGGGGCTTTCTTGAATAAAATGGACTTGGCCGATACTTGATGAAAATCCATAACTAACGTTTTCAAAAAATACTTTATTATTATTGAGATTTTCACTAAACAAGTTTTACAAAAAACCAACACGTGTTTCGCCATACAATGGCTTCTTCGGGCGTGTCTTTACTAAATATAATGTACATATTCAATGCTTAATACACCTATTTTACAATTTGAAGTATCTACATTTCAAGTACCTACCTGAGTTTTACCTGAGTTGTAATGAATTAAATTACCTGAGCTTATGTTCCAGTTTCCACATTTGAAAAAATATTTAAAATATTCAGTTCTAATTGATCATTCAGTAAATTACCAGAATTCTTGGATCTATTGATTTTTGAACATTCTAGAAGTTTGCGTTTGAAACTTTCTTCTTCTGAATGCAATACGTCGTATTCATGATTAAACTCATATCCTTCTGCTAAAAGGTGGTTTGCAAATGTGGAATTGGTCTTTTTATATACAAAACTATTTCTATGCTCTTCAATTCTTTGGGAAAATATTCTTTCTGTTTGGCCAAATTACAGTTTTGGGCAAGAGCCACAAGTCAGCTTATATACTCCTGATTTCCAAAATTTATTTCCCAGTTTTCTGCCAATTGAAACAATTGGACTGGTTAGGCGTCTCTTAGACAAAAAACATGTGAGATCACTAATAAAACAGGAAATTTCAGGTTTACTCACTACTATCTACTCACTACTATCTACTATTTACTAACTATCTCAAAATTATTTTCCGTTTGATGAAATATTTATTTATGCGGTGAAGGACTAATAATGGGGAACCCCTTGAGTCCTTTGCTTTGCTTTGCTTTCATAGAGTATGAAATCCATAATAATCAGTTAACTAACAGTTTCTTGTACTGGTACAGATATATTAGTCTAATTTACTGGTACAGATAGGCAATTAGGCAAGTTCGTTGAATATGTTAATTTCATCTACACGCCAATGAAACTCACCACTGAAAGGAAGGTAAATAATTCAATAAATTACCTTCACTCAACCATTACGAAAAATAACAATAAACATGAATTTGCAGTTCTCCTTAAACCATCTTACACGGACATTATCATACATAACTCCTCCACACCCCCTTACCAGCATAAAGTTGCTGCAGCATAAAGTAGTAATAAGTTCACAGATTATTGAATATTGCACTGTCTGAGAGTAATTTCCAGAGAGAGCTGGCGAATAATATTGCCCGTTACAGAACGAATAATAAAATCTAAGTAAATTTATTGAGAACAATAAAGACAAAACTTCGGTGTCAGATAGATCAGGAGTATATAAGCTGACTTGTGGTTCTTGCCCAAAACTGTATATTGGCCAAACAGGGAGAACATTTTCCCAAAGCATTAAAAAGTATAGAAGTAGTTCTGTAAGTAAAAAGACCAATTCCACATTTGAAAACCACCTTTCAGCAGAAGGACACGTGTTGCGTTTTTGCAAAACTGTTGTAATGAAAATCTCACAATGAAGTGTTTTTTGAAGACGTTAGTTATGTACTTATAATGCACTGTTTGGAACCTTTGGTGTAGTAATTCATATTACTGGAGTTTTTTCCCAACACCAAATCGTTATTTTCAACATCTCGACACGTGTTTCGATCACCAAGTGATCATCTTCAAGAGGAAGATTAAACTAGAAAACTTGCGAAACTAACTCTATTTATGCTATACCGGTTTTTTGTCTCTTTTGTCTTTTTGTCTTTTTGTCTGTTACTTTTTTTTATTCATTCATGCAATTTTAAGGCTTCCTATCAATTTATTTTATATGTTGATGAAACAATTATTCATACATTAAGCAGTACATATGTGAACCATTTCTCAAATAAAGGAATAAGTTTGAAATACATCTGATGCTCTCCCATTTCTTCTCTCAGAAGAATTGTGATACTGCTCTCCACCAAGTGAAAAAGTCTAGATGATACATCTCCGAATTCATTCAGTGGCAAATCCATTCCATTCGCAGCAGAGGTGGGATATCTCGATATTACAATTGATAAAAAAGTCACTTGGTGAAGATTTTACATATCCTATGGGTATGTCTAACCATTTGTGGAAAATCTTGCGGCTCAATACCCAAAATCCATTGGTTGTCACATCAATAATCAGGTGTGGTGCAATTGGCTGAATGCCGAAAGCTCTACAAAGATATGCATGCATGCCTCCGATGCCACTGTGTCAGCTGCCATGGAAATTCTTCTAAGGCCTTCACCTCCACATCTTTCTAGAAAAAAGAGGCTAGATAAGCAACACACTGAATTGTGCATACTCCAATTACCCGAAACAGGCTCATGCGGACTGTAGCAGACTACCGGCTGACATTGAAAGTCACAGCAGTCAACTAAGACCTGTTCCATATAATCCCAAATGAAGTGGATTGGATGGTCCAGTAAAAGGGATTACAAGGAGCTGTTGGTTCACAGATGGATCAAAGACACGTTCAAGTTCTGTTATACAGACGCAGAACCAGAGTATAGATAGCAATCTAGGAACCTATACGACAAAATTTAACGCGGTAATCTAGGCCTCATTTGTGTCTAAAGAGATTGGCAGAAATCTCAGTAGCTGAGTAGCTTTGTTAGTTACAAAGCTAAGTAGCTTTGTAACCTACCATGTGTGTGCATATGTATGTTCTAACCCGATTAGAAGACTTTGAGTATTAGGTTGAGTTAGTTATGAAGTTGAATTTTGTGAATTAAGATTTTTAAGTTGCGAAAATACCACAAAAATCCCTTAAACGCTCTGAGAGCGACATCTGTGCGAAAGGAGTGATCTATGTCGGGTTCAAATTTCTGTAGATTATAGCTACTCATGACTTACATTCTTTGAGAAGGCTGAGGAACCATAAACGAAGGCGATTTGCTAATCCATAACATCGAAGTTCCCCTGATTATTTTTTGAAGATCTGAATACCTGATAATGATATGATAATAATAATATTTATTTGCCAAAAACAACTACCGTAACTAATGTCAATATTACAAATAAATTAGGAGTTAGCCACATGAAGCGTTGCTTTGTCTCGTGGTTGAGAGAAAAGAGAAAAAAAGGGGAAAGGATTAGAAAAGAAAAGAATGACAGTTATCACTAAATATACATTAATGATATATACTAACAGTCTATAGTCAATAACAATGCATAACAGTCGTTTACTCATGTGATCATAACTAACAATGTTTATGTACCGAAAATTATAGAAGAGGCTTAAAATAATCTCAGATTTGAACTCAAACCGCCTTCTATCATTCAGCAGTACTCCACAATTGTGATATGTTTGATGATCAATCGATGAGTCATAGTTAGGCTTAATAATAAGATGTAGTTGCAGATAAGAAAAACCGTGAAGGAAGAAAGGAAAGAAAGGATGAAGAAGGTCTACGAACTGAAGTTGATTCAAACAATTCAAGGTAGCTTCTTAGAAAAACACAATTTTTTTCTTTTTTTTTCACTTTTATGTTATTTTTCTTCACAGCATCTCCCATCATAGTTTTGTAATGTAGTAGTTATTTTTTGCATCGATGAATTGGTGTAAGTTTTCTTGAGGTATACTGAGTGACCTTTTTTTTGTATGACTTCTGAACATTTCTAGGAAATTAATTTTTTCATCTCAATGCCCAATGTGTTACATAATTTAGCTCCTAGATAAGTGTATCATTCTGCAAATGTGGGTCACAAAATTCCTATAACGATTGCGATTTTAATTATGGGCTCAAAGAAAAATCTCTTCTCATAACGTTTGTCAGAAATAACCTCATTATTGTTTTTTGAATGAAAATTTAAATTTGACAGATAACACAAATCATATGACTACAATTTCCGCTTATTACTTTATCTCGATTGGAATAAATTTATCCATAGTTTCAAATAAATATTTTGAGAATCTCTATGTGACAGATGAGTGCACTTCATAATGCAATATAGATCAGTTTGGTTTTCCCTACAAATTACAAAATTTGCTTACTTTATGAATAACCACATACTAGTAAATATAGATCCTAACATCTTCAATAAAAATCTGAGGTTAGGTTAGGTTAGGTCCAAAGTGAGTGGGACTATTCGACCCTCCACCGCAACTCGCAAGGGTTTATTGTGGCTCACACCTAATTACACTCGACCAAATAAACCCAGCCAGAAGTCAAAAGCCTAAAGCGATGCCAATGACAGGTTCTGGTCCGATGAAGCTGCTTGCAGCACCCTCCTTTGCGAACATATGAGGTGCTTCAAAGTTTTAATTTGAGACTTCTTTCATTTTTGTAATTCATCATTGCTCGTATTTGTTCTTTGTTGGCTATTCGAAGATTTGTATTAAAATCAACAGCATTGACACAACCTCATGTTTGATCCGTGTTGCCCAATCTGGGTATGTTCATAGCCAAACTTTGAATTAGAAATGTGATTTCATCGCTTTCAATTATAAGCTAGGTGATATCAATTCAGCTACATGAACAGAGTAAAAAATTGCGAGTGCTTCTTCAAGCGAAATTAAAAAGAAATTCAATAACGTTTCACGATCCTATTCATTTTTATATTATTTTCAAAAGTATCTGATGATGAATGAACTCACAATATGTTTCCACTTTGAAAAATTACTGGACATACGTACTCTTGGAAAATTTCCAAAATTTTCCATCCAACACATTGTGGAGAAATATGACGGATATTATTCGTGTTATACAAGAATGTCCCAAACGCCATAATGTTCCATTTTGAATATAATCTATCCCATTCTGGAAATGAGGTTCGCTCAATTCCATGTCATCAGCATGTTGATACATATTTTACCGAAATCCCAACCCAGTAGAACAAATGGATAACATCAAATGTAACGGATATATTGGGTTTCGCCGGCAAGTGAAGTGACACCATTGTGGGGGAATCATAGAGTGTTTTTGGCCAGATTGATGACCGGTGAGATAAATTGTATTGTTTGAAATTTTATGAAATCTAAAATTCGTTGGGAGAAAACAATATCTGACATCATATGTTCGCCACAACTGAAGGATATTTCACTTTCATCCTTATTTTCATTCATGATTTATTCACAAGCACTATAGGAAAATCCTTGAGGTGCCCTCAGATCTGTGCCTGTGCGAAATTAGCGATTCACATTGGATTTGAATCGCTGGATATCAAATCCATTTGGAGAAACTTAAAGTTAGGAAGTTAGGAAGCTCTAAAAAGACACTTTATATAAAAATTGTATCAACTCCTTCATCCTGAAGTCACAAATCTGCGATATTTCCAGAAAGTTGAAGTTGCAAATCTACCATTCAGTGATGCAGCTGTTCCAGAAATGGAATAGAGCTACCGCCATTGACTTTTCCACCACACAAAATAACCCTTATCAACTAGTTTCATGTTCCATTCCCGAATGAAACAGAACAGAACCGATGCTCAATATCGAATTGTTTCCCATAACCCGAGATAAAAATGACACTTGACTGTTCCCGTCGCCGGGTAATTTTATCAGTTGTGAATTGATTGTTTGACGCTTTCCCTTGGCGTTCGTGTCGGGATTGCTTTCAAAAATACGAGTTTCACTCCAAATAGAAATCCGTTCGATCCTGATTGAATTACTTTTCTGTTTCGCTTTCGCATTTATAACGGACAGGTCGGCCGAAGGGAGTTTTTCTTGTCGATTTGTTTGATCATCAAAGTCAAGTTCGGATTCAGTTTGGTTCTTGGAACGGTTGAGGAAGTGATCTTTGAGATGTTTTGGTGATTACTGTTTGTTATTCACAAAGATTGTTCCAGAATGATGCACAAACTCAATACTATACCAATGTCCTCAGAGAATTTCAGTAAAGAATTGATTCTGATGGAACAAATTGCAATCCGAACGCAACTCATCACATCCTTGATGAAAAAATCCGTGGCAAATGTAATACTGCCATCTTCAAGACACACATATACAGGAAAAACATCAGATAAAATCAAAAGACTACTGAATAAACGAAATATTGACATGGAATGTATTGGGAAGATATGTAAAGAACATTAAGTCACACATAGACAAGGATAACAGATCAGGTGTCTACAAACTAACATGCGGATCATGCCCAAAAGTGTATGTAGAAAGGAATTCAAAAAATTTTATAACAGGAATCTTCGAACATGAAGACGTTTTGAACTGAAAAAAAACCAATGTGTGCCACCTTTTAGAAAACAATCACGAGTTCAATATTAACTACGATATTCTCCATACAGAAAATAAAAAACATTGATTGAACCCACTGGAGTCTCTGGAAAGTAAGTATTGAAATTCCATATTGAACGACCAACAAGAGATCAACCACTCACCGTTGTTGAATGTTTTTTTTACAATACCAAGAAATATTCATATTCAAAACTCACCTGTTCATCTACAAATTGACTGAGGTAACTACTACTATTGTATATTCCCACACAAGAATCCACAATGCCGGAAATTACTTTTAAATAAATAAATGTTTGTTTGTCTGGTGCAATGGGTGCAAAATTTCGTTGTTGAACTATAGTGTATTTATATTCGCATTATATATTTCTATACTTATATTTTTATGTATTTTTCACAAGCTTTGTTCACAAGATTTATTCTTGATGACAATAAATGATGTTATTATTATTATTTTTTTTCACCGTAGTGTACGCTGGTCAGGCCCTATCCCCCAAGCCCCGATACATTCGTGAGCGCGCGCCAGAATTATCAACCAATGACCACTCCCCACACCGTGGGGTAAGTGATCATTGGGTCCGAGAATCATGTGCCCTGAGCAAGCGCAGTGAGCCAAAAATGACAGCCTTCTGCATCTGTGCGGCTAAGATTTCTGCCTACTACACCAAAGGTTCGAAACAGTGCATCGCAAGTTAATAAATTTCAGGATTTAAAAACATAGGCTTTCACGGCCGGGATCACGATTGAAGCGAACAAAATCCGGTCTATCATCCAACATTCATCATCTTATAACTGGGGATGCCTTTCTAGTATTTTTATCTCTCTACGAAATTTTATGTTCAGGATGAAAAATCAATAATGACACGTCGTCGACATAAATGCTTTCAACCGGAAAACCTTCGGAGAAGGATTAATTTTCAGCTGTTCGAAATATATCAGATTTCTTCCGATATTTATTTTTTGCGTAAAAATATACGATGCAGATTTATGTTTTTCTTTTTATACGAAACATGAGACATATTGGGATATACTGGGTTGAGTTATTAAATTTAGTTGAACTTGACATATTCTGCTCACTAATATTCATATAGTCCAGCCAATAACCTTTTTTAGTATAATTTTGTCAAACTAAAAAATGTGCATTTAGGTACTACTTACACTCCACTTCAAATTTGACCCTGTCTCCAGTACAGCACCCCTGTCCATCCCCACTTGCTTTTACCCTGTTCTATAAAGTATTTTCTGCAAGCCAATACTTTTCGATTCATCTTCGAGTGAAAATTTCAGTTTTTCAACTAATAAACCCACGTTTTCAGACGATTTTTCGCGAATTACTCACAAAGTAAGTATTATATCGAAAAGTATATGCTTTTTAAAAAAAGTGGATTTATAGCGTTTCTCAGACGGACTGATAGCTTGTAAGTTAGTTCTTATTTCTTCAAACGCAAACGGAATTTTTAAAATGTAACTAAAAAACAATGCATTTTCAAAAAAAAATCATAGAAATTATTTTGAGGTGCTTGAATAAACCTTCATTTTAATACTTTTTTAAAGTCGCTAGCGTCAAAACTGAACGAGTTATAAGAGAAACTAATGTTGGTGCCTACTTTTTTCGGCGTCAGATGAAAATAATCATTAGCGCTTCACAATTCACTTAATTTATGTAATTGTTATATGCTGTAGAAGTTTTGAACGTGAAGTGAAAAAAGCACCTATATAATTCTGCAGGAAAATGTCTTTTTTCAAAATAACTCTTCATCAATGCTCCAATTGATAATTTTTGAAGGAAAAGTATTTTTTGCAAAATCACAAAAATGCCCTTTTCACCTCAAGCTCTATTTTTTCAAAATGCAGAACGTCAAACTTCTAGATTCTAGAGCATATTACACGAACAAAAAGTGCTTATAATTAGTTAATTTATTCATTTCCAGACTACATCTGCATTATATCATCAGATCCTTGAATTTAATAGAAACATTTATTCACTGATGTTGAACAAATGGAATTTAAAAATGATCGATTGAAATTATTGCATTAATATCACAGGTGTGGATCAGTCGTGCATGAAATTAAAATTTCTTGCTGATTGAATTATTATATTTCTTAGTTGATGAGGAAGGAATGTTCATCATTAACGGTTTATAACATTTTATATTTACTTCGTCATATTACTTGAATTGCGAATTTTTTAAGGAATGTCTGCCATTGCATTGTTAGAATTCTCTTTATTTTCAGTTGTTTTTTAACTGTGATATACTAATTTCAATTGAATATTCAGTATATCAAGTTTAGATGTGGTAATTACCATAGGGAAGGCATAATCAAACCTCGGGGAATGATTTTTCTTCGGAAGGATGATATAAATTAATATTGTGTTGTTACTTCAATAAACTACAATCCATTTAGAACCTATTTCAGAACTTTTTGGCACATTATTACTCGTCCTTCGTAGTTAGAATAATATCAATAGTGCTTTCTCAGTAACCGATAAGACTACAAAAAAAT
>WOGL01002243.1:0-10201 GCA_015342145.1 Leptinotarsa rubiginosa | reverse complement strand
TTTTTCAAATAAAGTTTGTGAAGATCAAATCGTGAGGTGTAGTTTTTGAAATTAATATGGATCTTCATCAAGTAACGGCCTAATCAATCAGAAAATTTTTTGAAACTGTTGGATCGCTTCAATTGAACTGAGCTGTCGTTTATGGAAAGAGCGAGAAAATCAAAACCGGTAACACAGAGGAAAATCAGTTGACTGTTTTACTTATGGTGAAAGAACTATATATGTTTACAATTGAGACGTTGTTTCCAAGTGAATTTTGGGTTTTGAAAAAGAAAAAGGATTTTATTTCCAAAAAGTCGCCCATTTAAAGAAAACTAAGTATGAAAATTAAATTTTATTTAATCGGTCATTCATTTTGTAGGCAAGTTATTGATTTTACTCTTCAGTGGTTTATATCACGCAGTAACTTTTAGGGGAGACCTTATCAGTGTGCCATTTATTAAACTTTAGCAGATTTTCTATTGATTAGGCTTTGTTTATTTTTTCAAATTGTGGAAGGGTACTCATCTCAAAAACAGCAAAACTATTAAAAATATCACCATTCACTGTTTCAAGTAATCCTCAAACCTTATATCGTTTGTCGTTTCCGATATATCACCACTGACACAACATTTTTTTCAATATACTAAAGAGATATTTTGATAAAACTCTAAATACAAACTATACTTCACTTACTTTGTGCTTCCTTGCATAAATCATTAACGAACATTAACTAACTTATAATTTAAAATTTCAGAAACAAACTAATGTGGACATGTAATTAAATAATTGTGCCTAAGCTTGCTAATATATAAACTGGAAATGTTTTGTTTCGGAGATACATGGTGTTGAAATTGATTTTGTCTTCGCTTTTTAAAAATAACTTTTGCAAACGGAATTTGATATACGAGGTTTTTCGACGTGGAAAATTATAATTTCATATTAAATTTCATGTGACATTATTTATTTCAAATTGCCCAACTTTTTTGACAATAAACGTATGGTAATTTCTATGTAAAAACCCAATTTGGAAACCTTTTCCAAATAAAAAAGGAACACTTCTTCAATAACGTTGGAGGTGATCGTTTTCTCGATATTCACAATTTTCTATTACTTGCAAAAGTTGCGGAGAACAATACAAAAACTAAGATGTGGTGGATTTCGTCAAAATAAACAATTTTTTCCTATAAAATATTCATCGAAAAACCATTCGTTTTCGACAAATTTTGTCATACGTTTTTTGCAATTTCAGTTATTTGTATCACGAAAACAAATGATTTTTCGGCAAATACTTCACAGGAAAAAGTTGTTTATTTTGACGAGATCCACCACATACTTAGTTTTTGTAATGTTCTCATCCACTTCACTTAGCGCTATAGGAGGTAAGTAATATAGAAAATATAGATATAGAAAATTGTAAATATCTTGAAGATGATTAGCTCCAGCGTTGTCGAGAAAGTGTTATTCTTTTACTTGAAAAAGGTGTGAAAATTGGTTTTTTCATCAAAAGTACCAAAAGTTTTCTGTCAAAAAAAGTTAGGGCAGTTTGAAATAAATGATGACAGCGTGAGCAGCGCCATCTAGATGTTACATGAAAATTAATACGAAATTGTGATTTCTCGAAGCGTTTCAGAACACAAGTTTGTATAGACTTTTTTCTTGCAATTGTCTCAGGAATACGTTACTTGAATATTTTAACGCACTTATGTTACACCCTGTATAAGGACGATCTGAGTAGATAGAATTTGGTTTGTATTGCTTAAAAAAGCTATTGTTCAATAAAATGAATGTTCGGTTTTGTGGAATGTTTAGTGAAAGTGTCATAATTAAATATTACTTAATACCAAATATCATGGATTTTCATCACATCTCTCTCGAATTAAATATGTCTTCATTGTAACTGAATTCGAATTCAGTATACGAAATAAATTTTCTTTCTTTTCTAAAATTTATTTCATGGTAGGTTTTATGAAGTATGTTAGAACTGTTATATTATAAAATGTCTTTTACAAAACGCAAAATCTTGTATTACTTACGAACAGAATGTAATATATCATCATTCCGTTCACTAATAATACAAAATTCGTTCATTTCATTTGTTGGCATAATATCATATTTCTTACCTTTCTGTGTTGCGTCTTTCTCTAGTGGTGGAGCTTTGGGCTCCAAGTCAAGTTGCTGTCTTGGGGCTTCCCATTCTGTGAACATAAAAACAAATTCATTAAAATCGGCAAAAATTTTGAAATAATATGAAAGCACATGAAAACTTGCTCGAAAAAGCCATAACATTACATTTCAGCAGAAAATATTACCGATGTTACCAGCCATATATTATATAACTAAAGAGGAATATCATTCAGTTTTGCCATATATTTCTAGTATTATTCAAGGTCATTTTCGACTGCAGCTGTTTTAGGCAATTTGTAGTGATCAATACCATGAATTTTCTATTTCAAAATACATACAATCAAAACAATTATGGAAATAACCAAGTTTTCTTTTGATTCCTACTGGAATTTTCTCTGCTGTAGAATTATTATGAAGAATAACGTTTTGAATACCATACAGACAGTTGCTTTGCTCACACAAGAGCTAAAGTAATTGATTCTGAAGAATAAATGGCATATATCATGCCACAATTCATAAAATTATGAAAATAATCAGTTTTGTTTTGATTATAAGTGGAATTTTCTTTAGTGTAGATTTATTCTGAAAAATACCGAATTGAATCCCATACAGAGAATTATTTTGCTTACACAAGGGGTGAAGTGATTGATTTTGAAGAGTGAATAGCATAAATCATGCCACAATTGAAAAACCCAAATAACCAAGTTTTGTTTTGATTTCCTGTGGAATTTCCTGTGGAATTCCCTCTGATGTGAAATTATTACGAAAAATAACGTTTTGAATATCGTACAGACAGTTTGCTCACATAAGGGATGAAGTAATTGATTCTGAAGAATGAATGGCATATATTATGCCACAATTAAAAAAATTATGAAAATAACAAGTTTAGTTTTTATTCCTAACGGATATCCCTCTGATGGAAAATTATTCTGGAAAACAACGTTTTGAATACCATACCATATCGAAACGCCAATTGATTTTTATTGTTGTTTTTATTTCTATCCTTGTTTTATAATCACAAATATTATGCCACAATAAAAAAAATTATGAAAATATCTTAGTTTTGTTTCGATTCCTTGTGATATTCTCTAATGCAGAATTATTCTGAAAAATAACGTTTTGAATACCACACAGAGAGTTGTTTTGCTTACGCAAGGGATGCAGTCATTGATTCTAGAGAATAAATGGCATATATCATGCCACAATTAGACAAATCATGAAAATAACCAAGACATATATCATACTTCAATCGAAAACATTTTGGAAATTACCAAAGTTTTTTTGAATCCTAGTGGAATTGCCTCTGATGAAGAATTATTTTGGAAAATAACGTTGACCATACAGAGAGTTGTTTTGCTTACACAAGAGATGAAGTAATTGTATCTAGAGAATAAATGGCAAATACCATGCCTGTGGCATGGTATTTGATTCACTATGATTGGTTTTGATTGCTGGTGGAATTTTCTCTGATTCAAAATAATTTTGGGGAATAAATTCTTAAATACCATACAGACAGGTGTTTTGCATACGCCGAAGGTGGAGTGATTGATTTTGAAGAAGTTTTGGCATATGTCATGCCACAATCGAAAAAACTATGGAAATTACCAAAGCTTCTTTTTATCCTAGTGGAATTGCCTGTGATGAAGAATTATTCTGGAAAATAACGTTTTGAATACCATACAGAGAGTTGGTTTGCTTACACAAGGGATGAAGTAATTGCATCTAAAGAATAAATGGCATATATCATGCCACAATAAAAAAATCATGAAAATAACTGAGATTGGCTTTGATTGCTGGTGGAATTTTCTCTAATTCAAAATAATTTTGAGGAATACATTTTCAAATACCATACAGAGTAGTGTTTTGCATACACATGGGATGGAGTGATTGATTTTGAAGAAGTTTTGGCATATATCATGCCACAATCGAAAAAACTATGGAAATTACCAAAGCTTCTTTTTATCCTAGTGGAATTGCCTGTGATGAAGAATTATTCTGGAANAAATATCGTTTCGAACACCATACAGAGAGGTATTTCGGTTAAAAATGTTAAAAGAATTTTTAACTTTTATTCTCAAAACTCCTTTGACATCCGTCAAAAAACTGAGAAATAAAAATAATCAGCGTATAGATTTACATTTTGCTCATTTCTGACTACGGAGGCAGATTTGGGCCTCAGAAACGTTGATATTAGTATTGTATAATTTCATAGCTCTTTTGTTGATAGGCAAAATTATTGAATACGACGAGTTACTGAAAAATAAAACTTTTTTCTTTGTGAAAAATACTTTGAATTCACTCAGTAACTTATCGGGGTAAACTGAAAAGTTTGCCCTTTCTACACATTTATGAAGTTTTTCATTACAATTTTCATATTTTTCACCTTTTCCGGGCTTGAATGGAGCAGCTGTAAGCCAGAATATTGTTCAATTCATGTTGAGAATTATCATGATGATCTGCAATCTCATACATACATAAATAACCAAAATGAAAGTAATGATTTTTTCAATAGACTTAAATTTTTCGTGTGGTGTATAATTAAAATTCATGCAATACTAACTTTCAAGCTGGATATTTCTTACCGTATATAGGCCTCCTTGGATAGGATTCATGCAGATTGTGTTGATTATGCCATGCAATTTTTTAACTACTTCTAAACGATTTCAATGTCAAATAAAACATTTTATATGTTCTCAACTTACCATAAGGAGCGGTCAATTTTCAAATCTAAGCTTGTCATTGAAATTACAAATTTTGGCTTATTATTTTAAAAGGTCTGTAAACATAGGTACTAAGTTCGTGAGACTGTCATTAAGTACAGTTTTTGACATCGAATTTATTATATTGAAAAAATATTGATTGTGATGTCTTTCTTGATTCTCTCTCATATTTGATTGTTGAGAGATGAAGGTGAATTTTGTACAGACATTCTCATTTGAAAGAACATCCTGATTGGGATTTCCACAATAAAAATTGTTACTGTCTTATAATTTTCGAATATATAAACTGAAAAAATGTGAAATACTGTCAACCATCAATCAAACAAACAAAAATATTTTAATAGATATTACTAATTATAATCTTTCTACTTATTTGAATGAATAAAATTACCTTCGCAAGATCCAAATATCGCCGACCCTGTCTGCAAATTAAGGAAAACCTTTCTATCCTTAAAGAAACCTTCCCAAGAACTGAGATCCGATGATATCACTTCCGGTGTAAAATTTTCTCCATCTGAAAGATCTTCAACATCTGTATAACGTTCTATATACCCACCACCTTTCAAATACATGCAGCCTTCTGAATCGAATTGCCTCTTTTCTTCAGTTATCACTTTGCTGGTGCTCATTTGATCGAGAACTACATCAACTTCATTCGGAGTGGCAGTTTCTGCTCGAGAATAGCTCATGAAATCTTCCTCAGCGGATGTTGCCATATCCTCAGTATCTGTGTACATAGGACTTGGTATAACTTCGTCAAACTTTTTCATATGACTGTTCACCAATAATCGTTCTTTTTGAGAAAATGGGCCAGATCCATCTTTGGACATGACTGTATCCCCTCCCATTTCTCTCAGATGTTGTGGGGTACAAGACAATGGCCTAATGGGACTATGAAACGTTTCTTCATCAGATGATTCTATGTCTTCTATGTCAGTTGTTCCAACAAGAGGTGGCATATTTATCATTGGCGAAAGGCTACGAAAATTTTCTTCATTTCCATCACTGAGAAAAATATCCTCTGAATCTGTTAGTCCTCCTGTGTTTGCATTTAATTGTACAGCCAGCTTGTTTTTTTCAGAAAGGAATTTTTCATGCATATACTTGAACTTTGGTGCTCTCCGACGTTTCTGACTATCCAGTACAATTTCTTCTGTATCCGTCAAAGCATCATAATTTTCATATTTCGCGTCGGTATTAGACTCGCGGGGGACTTTTTCTACTTCATTCACCATACCACAGTCCTGAAACAAAAATTCAGGAGCATTGTTTGTTCTGGGACTTTCGATATCTTCATCTTCTTGTGAAATTATCTCATCGTCTGTTGATAGAGATACGCTTTCATGATTTGCATCATCTCTTGGAGAATCACCATCAAGCGGAAAAATGTGTATAGTAGGAAGAGATTCGTTTTCCTTTAAAATGACCAAATTACGAACTGGAGGTGGTAAGTCAACTTCCGGTAAATCTACAACGGAATTGGGATATTCTAGTTCTTCCTCATCTGTGGTACATACTGACTGTTTTGAAAAAGCTACTGGAATTTTTCCTGAGTGATCTTCATCGTCAGAACTGTCAATATTTTCACAATCTGTTATAACATCGTCAGCGCTTACAGGTACCAATAGACCTGCTGTAGTCTTTGTGTCGTTGTTGAGTCTAATACCGTAATTGGAACGTGATGTTTTAGCTGTTTTCATAACACCGCTATCATCCGTTTTATAGTTCTCTAGATCGGTGTTGCTACGATGATCAGTAGAGTCACATACATTCACCTCGAATTTGTAGTTCACTTCATCTTTAGAAGAACTATGAACTTCTGCTGTTTGGCTATAACCAGCCGCCATTTCCTCAAGTTTTGCTTCAAACGCCAAATCATCTTCAAAGTCACTTGTTGGATTAGTAGCACCATCAGACATACCATCTAGGTCTTCCGTATCGGTAAGAAAATTGGTGTCGAATTCAGGAATGTTCAGAATAGTTTTACTCTTATCAGCAATTTTTTTACAAATAGGAAATCGTAGGTGAAATTCCTCTTCATTGTCTGAATCATATGCCAATGACTGACTCTTTGTTTTCAGCTGTCTTCCCAATATCCTACGTTTACCAACTCGATTGTTGAACGTTGCATCATCTCCAGAAATCTCTAAGTCTTCCACGTCTGTAATCGACTGATGACGACTTGATTTATGTCTACGCCGTCTTTGTTTACCCTTCTTTGAAGATTGTGTTTCATCATCCGAGAGCAACACTTCAACATCGGTTAGTTCGGACAAATTCGGAGACAGAGATAGGATACTTAGAAATTGGTTATTATTTTGTGTTGTATCAGAATCATTCGAATCAGAAAGGCTTGCATTGGGTATTGGTGTCAATAATCCCGTCGCAGACTTGTTGGTTTTCTCTGTAATATTCAAGTTTTCGACGTTGTATGTGTTCAAATCTACATTATTCTCCGGAACATCTTCGTATTTCAATTCGGTATCGGTGTCATAGAATTCTTCATCAGTAAAATTATCGAACACTTTGTATTCTACTCCATTATTCCCGTTTCTTTGAGAGGTTGACATTTGCATCCTTAGTTTCTTATTACCTTTTGAAGTTTTCATCTGCGTTTTAAATGACTCTTCAAAGGTTCCTCCTTCCAAGTCCATGTCTTCAATCGATATGGGTTTGGCGTGTTCTACTATATTTCCATCGAATTCATCATCCTCGGATGCTTCAAAATCTTCAAGATCTGTTAGATATTCATTCTGGTTCAATTTGATTTTAAGCTTATTGCGGATTCTAGGTGAGCTGTTTCTTGGGTTAATCTCCCCATCGTACAAGTCTTCAACGTCGGTTAGAGCTTCGAATAAGTTCATGTGAATATCACTTTCTTCTCCTTCAACTTCCTGGGTTATAGCGATTTCTGGTATATTCATATTCGAAGACATTTCGTTTATATTCTTTTGAGTGGTCGGCAGCAAGTCGATTCTCCTCGTTGAATTCTGGAATACCCTATATTATAATCATATGTTTATTCAACAACAAATAATGTACCATGTATCCCGTACTGCGTTTCTTTTGAATTCTGATAAAGACAAAATTCGAAACCATACATGAATAGTGAACACAGATTCAAGCCAGTTTTGTTACTCATTTCATTAAAATAACTCAGATACATCTGATAAAAATATTGCCTCCACTGATATAGAAAGTAAATATGTGAGGTTGAAAATAAGTTAGTGTCAAAAAACAAGAATATGTGGAATTTACTATATTAATCGGTAAATAGATACAATAAACGCTTGCGGGTTGAGGTGGAGAGTCGAGTATACCCACTCACTTTGGACCAAACCTAACATAACTATATTCATAATGCTATACAGTATGGCGAACTGAATCATTATCAACAATAAAAATCCATAAAAAAACGTACATATTCGAGTGACGTTTCTGCTATACCAGGATTCACACGTTAAAATGTAGAAGCTCGTTAATTTATAGTTTGCATAATTATCTTTGTCTGGTATCATTCGCGTGGGGGTGCAGAACTTTCAAGCAGAAAATGACTGATGTAACAAATTGCCAATAACATTAATGAACAAAAACTCACCATTTAAATAATACAAAGATAAAAAATTTCAGAGAAAAATATTTATTTTGGATTAAAATTTTCTAGAAACAATGGACTTGCAAGAATATTTCTTGAAATTTAAAACCGGACTGAACTCTCAACTGACCTATATCTGAGTGGCAGCAGTGAAAAGAAAGCCACATCACCAAAACGTTTTGGCAAAACTGATTTTTTTCTCTGTAATACTGATCTTTTCTCCATAATAAACCACAATTATAAAGTATGCCTACTTTTTCAATGAAAGTATGAATAACTTGAAAACTATGAGAATTGAAAAGTTGAATGAAGACAAAATTCTCCAAGCTTTGTGAAAACAAGTGGAAACAATTCACTATATCAGGACCGGGTTAGGAAATATGGGGCAGAAACCAAATTTGTGTTTTCTGTTGCTATTTGAAAAAATATTGGAAAATGTTTTAGATATTTTCTATTCAATATTTCGTATTGTCTATATCGTTATCAAGTTCTTTTTCTAAATACAGGTCTGTTTATTGAAATTTTTCAACCACTTTTTTCCTGTATACAGTGACGTAATAAAATTTATCCAATGAACGTTTTTCTTCTGCATATGTTGAAGAAATGCCTGTTATCCGCTAGGAAATGATGGACTGCATCACAATGCCGTTTCCATAATACCTTTTTTTTTTGAAGATTTTTTCCAATTTTATTTCAACTACAGTATTTTTGTTTTATTCAACCATTTGAATCATTTGAATTCTGGATAGAGATAAATCTATCCAGAATTCAAATGACAATGAGGTTCCAATAGTTTTTTTTGTTTTTTTGAAGGTGGTTACACCATTTGTTTCTATCGGTGCCTTTTTTCAAATGACGTTGGTTTTCAACTAATGAGAAAGGAGTCTTCGATAATTTAAATGAGAACCAATGAACAACAGTAATAATGCAAATGATAATAGTCTGGAATTTATTTTTAAACAGTTTGGCTTCTTCCCAATGCAATTGTAATTTATGGAAGACTGGTACAGTCGAAGTAAACGATATTGTGCAGTCTTTAAGTTGGCGGCACCCTCAAAGGCCAAAACACCAACACATAGAAGTGAACCGGCAGCGAACTAGTGGACGTGGACTGTAGACTTGGCAGTTCGTATTGGATAATTTTTACTTACCGAGTGTTATGATTGGCTGAAGAGTCATAAAATTAAATTTGAAGTCATGTTATGGTGACGAATAGAAATAGGGGAATGCGGTAATGGTTATCGCCGTCGTGTTGAAATTCGATATTGGTGCAGTTATGATTACTCAACATTTTTGTTATCTGTTTGAAATGTGGCGTCCTTGGACAAGTACTAATAGTAATAACGAGATTGATAACAGCGCAGACTTTTTCCAGTGTAGTGATTTCAATGGCGATGGTGAACAATGCGAAAACGAGATACCAGTGAATAGATTCGAATATTGAAACACAGAGAGTATGTTTCAATGTATGTAAGAATCTACATATCAAGTTTAGTTTCGAAGGAAACGAACTATTACAAGCAACATCAGATTTGGCCGAAATTCCTTTCTCAACTGTACCCGATGTTATACAGGATTACCAAAATCTTCAGATGTTCATCTAATAAAATCATTGAAAAAAACAATATACGACTCTTACAAAAGCAATGTGATTCCTACAACTGAAATCATAAGGAAGAAATTGAATAAAAACAGAAATGAAAATTTCTATGTTATTTACTACTTTTATTTGTAACTAACGTTACTGCAGTTTCGTCCTATACGGAAGTTTGAGAATGTC
>WOGL01002242.1:0-10198 GCA_015342145.1 Leptinotarsa rubiginosa | reverse complement strand
TTTCTAGTGAACCGTTTAGTCAAAAATGGTCATATTTCGTGCTACTCCGTGAAATAGTTTTAATTTTACGACATTTTACGACAAGATTGCTGATTTGAAAAGGAAAATTGAAGTACTGAAACAAACTAACATCAATTTTATTGCACTTCTAAGAGCAATGACCAACTGCAAACCTAAAACGATTCTGCTAGTGAATAATAATGATTCATGATAGTACAAAATACGATCACAGATGAAAAAGAAAAAACTATGTCAACGTGGACGGAGGTTCGATCGAAAAAAAAAAAACTGTGGAAACTTGGTCAATCGTAATTTCAACCAGAAAAAACATTGAGAGTACGTATAGAAAGATCAAGACAAATTTCATGCTACGCTACAACTTGAAGGAATTCTAAATAGAAAGTCTCTAATAGACATATAGTATCCCTTGATCAACTCTATTTCATAGTACAATATAACTTTATGGGGAATGCCAGTCGAATTTTTATTTCACAAAAATGAGTAATACGTTTGATTTTTAACCTCATGTGGGATAAATCCTGCAGGCTACTTTTGTAAAGTGGTATATTAATAGTTCCAGGTGTTTACATATACAATTGCCAAATATATGTAAAGGAAAAGGTGAATTATTAATCAAGCAACATAAAACTAGTTCATATGAAAAATCTCCTTTATATGCTTCCTTCTCATATCAAGACAAACTTCAACAAATTTATGAAAGAACCGAAATTTTTAGTTCAGAACAGTTTTTATTCAGTCTCAGATTATATGGTATGTTGTAGGTGTAATTTAATATTGTATATGAATGTATTTGTTCTCGTAGTATATATGTATCAAGATCACTTTTATAACTGTGACACTGGGGATTCTTACATCACTTGTGATAATCTTGGGTAATGAAATTTTTGATATGGTATATTATTAGCTACAAGCTATTAATTTTGTATAAAAATATTTCATTTTTATTCTATCCTGGTTACATAGAAAATATATCAGCTATACCTAAATTTTTACTGACTTTTGTTCTTTTTAGATTTCATGAATTCTGCATAAGAGGGTGGTGTATAGTCGGCAAAAAACAAACATGCCCATATTGTAAGGAAAAAGTGGATCTTAAGAAAATGTTCTCGAATCCGTGGGAGAAACCTCACGTACTTTTTGGTCAACTTCTGGATTGGATTAGGTGGCTGGTAGCATGGCAGCCAATGATTCTTTTCCTAGTGCAAGGAATTAACTGGGTATTAGGTCTGGAATGAATTTTGGCCTCCATTGGACATACAATAGGATGAATGAACTGTTTCTATGTTTATAAGTTACCTGATTGTTGTGATTTTAAATTATTCATAATAAAAACTAATGTGGGTGAACATTTTAATTTATTTCCACTTTTTGGTATAAAAATAATACTCGTTAATGTTCTTTTCACTTCAAAATTTCAGGTGTTCATCATACAAATATTGCAAATGGTACTATTTGTTGTATAACATATGCTGTGGTAACTATGACTATTATCACATTTTTTTGTCTCGCCTAGAACAGATGTATTTACAGGTAAATCACAAACAGGACAAGTTTCCGTTGGGAAGTTGATTTTTCCATTACGAACTTCCAAATCATTTCCCAAGTACCTTTTCTGAATAAATCTTCCAATCATCTCTCCGAACTGAAAATAAAGTGTACTTATGAAATCTAGAAGTCTCCATTGATTGGGCTAAAATTGTTTATATCCTAACAATAAGATTAAAACCACTTTTTGTGAAGCTTTACCAATCTTTTTAGTTTTTCTCCAGATCTGCATGTTCTCACTCCACCAAAGAAACCTTCTTTGAAAGGCTTAATTGGTACCAATGCTATCAAGTTTTAATACAGTCAAATATTTTTCACCTAGATATAAGTACTTACCCTATACAATTACAAATGGAAAATTATGGGTACATTACCTCTATCGAATTTTCACTGTTCACAACTTTCTCCATAAAATTTAAAGCCAGTCGTTGATCATTACATGTAGTTGTGAAGATGCAACTCTGATAAAATCTTGCATCCAACTGTCCTCCAGGTATAAACTGCGAATAACGTTTCAACAATCTAACTGCATTTTTGGACCCAATAGATTCGACCATGAGAAGGCCAAACTCCGACCAAGTTAGCGCATCATCAATATCAATGTTATTTCCACAATTTAGGCAATAACCTTTTCTTAATTTTACAAACAATTTAATGATTTCATCCCAAGCATCATAGGTTAACATTCCCGTGAATTCTTTAAATACTTCCTTGTCACTGAATTGTGTAATCACGGGGAGGTTAAGCATGACCTCATGTATGCTGTTGACCTTTAATTTATACTTATACAAATAAGGAATGTTGGTTAAGTATTCATTCTTATTATCTACATGATCAAAGAGTTTACAAGCTAATTTATAGTGATCTATTTTTTTGGTATGAGCTTTGGGTAGTGGAAAGTTGCAAAGACAAATTAAATTTTCTTTCTTGGTAATAGTGACAAGAGAATCGATAACATATTGTAGAGAGTTCGAATTAATATTGTCAATGACAGAATGATCTTTATCTATCTGCTTTAATATCTGTTCATGGCACCAGAAGGTGGCATCATCATTGTCCTTTTCTTTGACAAATTCAATAAATTGCTTAAAATGAGATAACAGATCATCAAAATTTAAACTCGTTAATATTTTGCAGGTTTCTGTCAATTCAACATTTTTGTGAGTTTTATTCAGAATATATTGTCTATAAAGAGCCATAATATTATTGTCCATCCGAATATTTATATTTCCGTTTTCATTTGTGCCTTTACTGCTTTCAATTAGCTTTTGTGAATCATCAAAATGCTCACCATTGAACGTCAAAATTGACTCCGGTAAATAACTGATGTTGCTTTCACTTGATTCAAATGAATACTGATTTTCAATAACGACGATTCCATTTTCTAATTTAATTCCAGAACTTTGTTTTTTATAACAATCTTCTAAAATATCCATAATTGGTTGTAGTCTACTCAACATATCTCTGGCTTCTATTTCAACAAGTTTTGTCTTCAAAACTGCTAAGATATGAATTTTTTCGGATTTATCCATCAAAGCACTCAAATCATCACTATAATATAGGCAAAGTTCTGAACACAAGTAATACTGTCTGTTACCTAAAGTAGCAATAAGTAAATTTTCTAGTGATTGCAAAGAAACTATATTCATTTGTAGACCCTCCCTCCATATATAAATATATGAATCAATTATTCTAATATCTACAATATTTGTGAAAGTATTACTCCAAAACTGCAGTTCACTTTTTTCAAGTTCAAAAAAATACAGACCACTAGCATCATGAGTTAGAATAAACTTTTCAAGAACCGGATATATTTTTCCAAAGTTAAATTTTTTTGAAATAAGTCTTTCAAGATTCGGCTTATTAATGTGTAATGTTGCATTAGGAGAATCTTCAATAACCACTATATCAGATGGTTCTTGGTCGAAAGAATGCCTGAACTGATAGGTTATAAGAACGGATCCTTCAAAGTTTGCCTCCCACAGTCTTGAACCGGGTCTGGCACAGAAAATTTTAGTTGTATCACTTAAAGGCGAGGAAAAATTGTCACCTTCTTTTATTGTCTTATAACCACCTCTGACAGGATGGTGAGATTCAAGAGATTGTATAATTTTGTCTTTTGAAAAACAAGCTCCAAAGTTTCCGTCTCTAAGTTTTTTGCCTATTTGTTTGAACTGTTCTTTTTCAGTATTACATAAATAAGTACGTGTTTTAGTTGATATTAATAAATAGCTTTTATATGTATCTATCTGAGTTATACTTGAATCTAGATGCATTAGAATAGTGGACGGAGTTTGGAAGATGGTCTTAGTCTGAAAAAGAATTTGGTGATAGTCATGTATTTAAGTCATGAAGGAACTACAAAATTCGGAAGTTGGTATAACACTTAAATTACTGGGAAAGAAAGTTTTTGGCTTTCTACTACTCCATCTCGATACAAAAAAAAGATGAGGTAATCTCCTAAAAATATAACCCCTTCGATTGAAACTTATTACCTAACACACATTTATTGTAACCAAACGATTTTCTCAAATTTGGAAGTAGTTCAACAGGATGGCAATATCAAATAATCTACTTTCGAAACTATTTAAGTAGTCTTAAAGCAAAGTAAAAATTTCAATATCTGGGCTTCCACTAAATTTTCAATTTTTTCATCATCACTAATGAAATACTTTACTGTAGCATGATCAAGAATCTGAAGGCGAAATTTGTCACAAGCAACAACTTTTTGCGATATGGTCACTCAAAAGCTAAACGTGCCCCAATGTCCCATTTTCAAGTTTGTTACCCCTGTTCAGCTAACAAAACCACTTTGAATTTTTAAAATTCTTTTTCAGTCATAATTTTAGGCTGATTTCATACTTCATTCCGACATTTTTTGCTCTTCTTTCAAAAGAGAATTTGAAATAATTTTAGGCTCATTTTATGATAAATCAAATATACTTTATTGTCAAAAGAAAATGACATCTTAAAGACAAAGATTTTTAGTAGTATATTTTCTTTATGGATTTTTGGTAAGCAACATAGACAAGGCAAAAGGGCTACTTATTTTTGTAGGAGACTGTTCTTATTATCTTCTAAACTTGAAGAACACAAAGTGATTTGTTCCTCTCATAATCCTAGCAGTTCAAAATTGAGTCTCTTATATGTCCCTGAGTCAAGGAATGACTGACAACTTTGTATTATTGCCAACACAACAAAAAAAAAAGTCAATTGTAATTGTAAAATTATGTCTCAGAAATAAGTGTGAATGTGACAGTATGGAAAAAAATAGACAAATAAATCAAGATCCACTTGCATCTGATGAAAATAAAATTATTCGAAGAATCAATCACTTGACATCTTCAACTTTTGAATGGTATTGTATGTGAAAGTTGACACCTGTGAAAAAATTTGTACTTCTGATTGTTATGTGTGTTGTGATTTTCATTCATCAAGTCCTGTTCTTAATGAGGAATTTTTAGGGTCATATCACACCGAGTACTTACAAAAAAATTAACAAGTGAGGCCTTTTACATTTGAGAGCAGAAATGAAGTCACTTCAGTCACAGTAACTATACTCTTCAATTTTTTCCTGTAACCTTCCTAGTATAATTGAATCTTTACAAAAGACTACGCTTTTTTCTAGGGACAAATTCATGGGACGTGTTGAACAAGCGCTTAAAATTTATATCATCTCACCAATAATGAAGTTATTGCCACAACAGACACTTTTCCAAGATCATCTCCGCAGTACAGATCATTTCCATGCCATTTCATAACAGTTATATTATTTCCCTCGTGTTCATTATATACAAGAGGCCTTACATTCCCGTCAACAAAGAAGTTTTCCAAAATTATCACATGGCCTCTGGAACTAGCTACTGCCAAGTTTTTTTCATTTAATGATATCCCCACTTGAATAGTTGGACCCTCCTGAAACATTATGAGTCAGGTAGAATATCACACAGTAATTTGAACCTACCTTACTGGGAATAAGTCTTAAAAATTCACATGGTTTACGCTTGAAAATATAAATGCCTCCACTACTGGCTCCGAAAATTATATAGTGAAGAGAGACATCAAAACTCATCAGCTGAAATTATATCAAAAACTTTTTCATTATATATAAAAAAAACATTACCTCCTTTCACTGACCTTAATTCGTTGCATAGACTTGAACGTTTCGCATATCACGGCATTTAAAGTACTTGAATATTCAACTAAAACATACTTATCCATTTTTGGCACATCTACAAGAAAAGTAGGTTATGTTTTTATTTTATTTTCGGTTAATAATATTGCCATCACTGGAAAAACATTCATGACTCATGGATGGATAACCTCTATCAGAAGTGTCTAATTCACCAACCTACGTGAAAATTGATAAAAAAAAAATTCACAATCATTGTTAAATATTTTTATTTCCTACTTTTAAATATGTAATAAATCGATAGTTGAAACATTTCAAAGTACAAATTTAGCTGAAAAGAAAAAAGTTACATGCAATCAAACCCATCAGTTTATTACATTACACATTTTATATGAAATTACAAAAAAACAATTTTATATTCTAGAATTACTTGTTTTAAGTTGTATCCTTGTTTCTATACAAGTGAATCTCGGGACAAGCTTTATATCATATAAATTGTGAAAAAGTAATTTTCGCGACCAGCTTTTTTTATCATATAACTTGTGTACCGTCAAAAATTAATGGGTTTGACTGAATTTATAGTTCATTTTCTTCTTTCCAAAGCTGGTGAATTAGTGGTTGTATTTGAAAAAGTTCAATTTTAGATTGTTACGAAGTTACTATTTTCGCGTATAGAACTTATTTGTCTATGAGTAGTTCATCGGTTTTCTACTACAAGTCTCGTGTTTCAGACAGAATAATTGTATTTCAGTTATTTCTCGGTACAAAGATATCGTTCTTACTGGAAAATATTCAGGAGAAAGCCGGGAATTCGATACGTTTATTAGTTCCGTTCCGCGATAGTATAGCGATGACGTAGACCACCTCTTCAGAGCTGAAGGTAGGGAACATGTGTGATTGGCAGTCTGTCTAGTACGACTGCCCACCCGAGCCACCACGCCAAGCCAGCAGCAGAGGAACTAGCCTAAGCCACACCGAGAACAGCCGACTGCAGTAAGCAGGTGTTCCGCCATATTGTAATTGGAGAGATGTCACGTTATTATTCGTATTCTTTTCAGCAAAACCATTTCATTCGATTCCCATCTCCCATGGGAGTGCATAAAATGAATCCGCCACCATGGAGTCCCCGACATATTGTATGTAGGACTTAGCTGAACCATGCATTGTCATCCAAACTTTGCATATGTTGCAATTTCAGATCATTCGGTTGAGAATAACTGCTTCAAAATTAATTTGCAAAATTTGACCAGAATTAACATAGATATGGACATACAAACATTGCAAGTTGAATAAAATATGGTTGTTTCTCAGAAATTCAATAATTGATAGTTCAGAAAAAATTGACATTACCTATAAAGTCTACTATTTCTACTTATAGGTGAATACAATTTTATTATTCGATATCGAAAGTATAGCTGTTGTGTATTTCTGATATTCGTCTCTCTTGGGAGAATCAAGAGAGCTAAGGCAGTTGAACACTCTGAGTGAATATATCTACGGAAGAATGACGAAATCCAAACTATCAAGGAATTTGTGTTGTTTGAGTCTTCAAGTCACATGAGAATTTTCAATTTTTTTTTTCTGAATCTCAGAGCAGTATTAGTTCTTTTATAATTTTGAGTAGGGCATTATTGCGAATGTCTGTACTTCGCTACCGAGCTTACCATTGATTTTTGTGAATTTAGACCAACTATGTAATATGTTGTGGATAAATAGTGCTGTGTGTTGTTGAAGTTGTCGATAGACATAAATTATAAATTTAGTGTTTCTGTGATATTATCTTGCGATGGTCGGACGTGCGACTAGTCACTGCAATAACGATAAATGTCCAGTGTGGTCCAGTTATTTTCATAAAATTGTATAAACTTTATACAGTTGGGGACATTGAACACTTGAAAATAGTAGAAAGTGCAATGGACATGAAGTACTGGTAAAATGTTCCAGTGAATCAATTCTTTAACGTTCTTAATTTTTTATCATTTTTTCACACTTCAGAAACTCTTAAAAACTAGTTGTAAGTTCAGCTACTCTTTTTGTAACTGGTATGTGAATGATTTTAATATAATAATATCAAACAAAGGTGTTGATAGAGGATTGTTTTGGAAACATTTTTGGCAAAATGGATTTGTCAACTGGTAATCAAAATTCGCCAAACCATCTACAGTTTTTGAAGAGTTGTAGCAAATCATCCTCTCCAAATACCTCTTTTTTTCTTGCTGAACAAGATGTCAATGAAAATTCGTCGAACCATCTACAGTTTTTGAAGAGTTCTAGCAGATCAGTTTCTCCCAATACCTCCTTTTTCCTTGCTGAACATGATGTTGACATCATAGAAGTTGACCAAATTAACTTTGGAAATGATGAATCTTGGTAAGTAGCATAAAATAATAAATTAAAATTTGTTCTAATGAAAACATTTTTCCCACACCAGAAGCACTGCTTTTTAGCTAAGACTGTTCCTCATCTGATGATGCTAACTTGGTTGGCGATAGGTACCTCCAGATATGGTTCTGGTGTGTGGAAAAAATAATAATAGTGAGTTTATTTAACTGTAATAGCTAAATAAACTCGCTTAGCTTTGCTAAGCTTTAGAACTAGAGGTTCCAATTCTAATTATCATGAAGGTTTTTTCATTAACAAGTAAGGCACTCTATACTGAAGCTGAATATCAGAAAAAGTGTTCAGAGTGGCTTCTCAAAAGTTATAATTTTGAATTCAATAAACACAAAATGATAGTTGTCAATCTAGAAATAACATAAAACCGCGAAGTATTTTGATGTTTTGGACACTATAACTTTTAGTTGTGTCGAATCTGTGGTTCATCGGAATTTGACTTTTTGAAATCAATTTAAAAACAAAATCAATTTAAAAAACAGTTTTTCATTTATTTTCGATGCTCAATCTCTCATAATTCCTACTTCTAATGAAAAATTAAAATATTTGAGTAGAACACCAAAATAATAGTGATATAACCAAATGAGAAACAAATCGGAAAATAAAAAATTACAAAACGAACAGTGAAAAATTTGAAGTCATGCCATTAAACTAGACCCTGTCATATAGATCAAATTTCTTCACAAAAGTCTATTTTTACCAGTGCCATCTGGCATTCAAATAGTCAATTTCCATTCTTAATTAGGTAGGTACCGATTTTTGTTGAAATTTCAATATTTTAATATTGCTGGTGGTATACTGTCTATATCTAATTTTAAGTATTTCTGACCCATCAACTGATATAAGAAATATTGTAGTATTGCTATATGCTATATTATCATTTCTTATATTATGTTCATTGTTAAACTGAACAAATAGTTGACTAAAACGATTTATATCTTTCAATAAATTGATGGATGTAGCCGTTACTACGTGGTAGGAGATCATAATGAAATGAGAAATAAAAAGTTCTATGTTTTTCACCATGAAAAACATGGTGAAAAACATAGAAATTTTCATTTCTCATTTGATTTATATCTTTGTTTTTTTTTGGTTCAATTGAAAATACTATTCAGTATTTTACATTTGTTATGTGAGGCAGTAATTTTACTGTTTTCTGTGATTTGATAAAGATTTTCTGTACTTCTTCCTGTCTTTTTTATGTATGATAAGTAATCCAAAACAAGCACTTTTCCCAATCACCAGGAATGCAATTCTCTTCTCGATGCAGGTTTCATCAACCACAGGAGATGAAGAAACTGTTTCAAGATTTCTAAGGATAATACAATTTTTTGAAATGCATATTACTTTCATTGTAGAACGCCTTTTAAGGTTCAACGTCATATTCTATATCACAGGTTCTCACACTTATTTTGTCAACCGCCCACTGCGAGAATTAATTATTTTCTAGCGCCCCCCCAAAT
This sequence comes from Leptinotarsa rubiginosa, assembly GCA_015342145.1. Classification (NCBI taxonomy): domain Eukaryota; kingdom Metazoa; phylum Arthropoda; class Insecta; order Coleoptera; family Chrysomelidae; genus Leptinotarsa; species Leptinotarsa rubiginosa. Next base: position 643 of record WOGL01002242.1, on the reverse strand, counting down.
GTTTTTACTTTACTACATCTTAAGAATCACAATCACAGTCATTATTTTAATAACTAAATTATGTGTGGCATGTGAAAATAAGACTTTCTGATGAGGAGAGTCTAAAACACCATTTTGTAATATTAGGAAAACTTTCATTAATGTTATTAAAACAAAGATTTCAATTTGAATTTTAAAACTGATCTAATTTTAAGGATGAATTTGATGATTTTTAACAAGTTTGTTAATATCAGGCTTGAATTTACTCAATAACAGCCGTAAGTCACCGCGTTCGGTAACCTGCAACCGATTTCTCTTTTTGGTTAGCAACGTTGCCAAAGCACTAAATTCACGTTCACACAAATACGATGATGGAAATGCTGTCAAAAATCGTTGAACGATAGACCACAATCCAGGGTACAATTACGGGATTGGCTTTTGTAGCAAAAATTCTTGCTATCCATTTTTCAATTTTCTTTTTTTTTCCTCGTTCGTTATCAGTTCTATGAGTTCTTCTTCCAGCTGGGGTGATCCTGCTGTGTTGACATTTGAAAAAAGATCCAACACCCAGTCCGGTATTTCCAATTTTAAAATGTCCTGGAATCGTTCTGCGAAATCACTGTGGAGGTTCCCCAAATGTTGGCAGTAAACAAGCGAGTCGTCG
>WOGL01002241.1:0-10201 GCA_015342145.1 Leptinotarsa rubiginosa | reverse complement strand
ATTTTTCGTTCGTTATTGTTTTAAGCTTATTTTAAAAAAATTTTTAACTTTATAGTTCGATGTTCTTTAAAAGCGTGTTTTTTAGTTTTTTAAAACAATATTTATTTTTTACTTTTTAGTTTCATATGCTATAAAAGCATGTTTTTTAGTTTTTTTAAACTATATTTATTTTTCACTTTTTACTCCAATTTATTCTCAAAAATATTTTTTTTTAAGTTTTAGGCACTAGTATTATAAATCTTTAACAGACGGCGAACGAATGTAAAATTCCTCTCAAACAACATAATAAAATTTGAGGTCTCAAATTATATAGTAATACTGAGATGCAGTAAGGACAGTTGTAACATTTGTTTCGAAGTAAAGAGAAAATTTGCAGTAATAATTTCAAAAAACAATTCAGTCTAGATGTTTTCATTTGAAGTTTCATTCACAATATTAATGGACTAAAAATATTTTTTCAGTGACTAATTTTATTTTTCAAATAATCTTTTGATTTGATATGTATGTCAAGCACCTTAATTCTAATTTTTCGATTTTTTTAAATATTTAAGTAACGATAAAGTTTTCATTGTTGAAATCCATATTCTGGTTTGCTTTCAAACAATCGAATAGATTTCAAAATGTGTCTTCCGTTTCTTTCAAATTTTTTTTTTGTACTGAATCACGGGTATTTGAAAATATTTAAATATCTAAATATTTCATCTGTAGTACAAAATTTCGCTAACACTTATAATTCTTAAAATATGTTCTTTATTTTGATTTTCTTTTGAACAACCTATCAAGAAGATTACGTACAGCGCCATTTGCTCGCGAATAGGTCAAGCAATAATTGATAGTTACGTACAGCGCCATCTGCCCGCGAATAGATCAAGAAATATCAAGGAGGTTACGTACAGCGCCATCTGCCCGCAAATAGATCAAGCAATAATGCCGACAGTTCTGTCAATACAGATCCCGAGCTTGAGAGTTACAAGCAAACATACATACAAACAAATATACATACATACTTACAGGTGAAGCTAATTTAAAGCGTGTAATAATAATAAAAAGTAATTCGTTTTATGGGACTATAATTCTGAACAGTTTTTCAATTTTTTTTCAATCTCCAACGCGAATTAAAATAATGGGAATTGAACCAGTCAAACATGAAAAAATAAATATTATAGAATAAGAGTCTCAGAAAATATTTCAATTGATTCATAACGTTCGTCACTTGGGGATTTACCAAACCTGAATGTATTCCTCAATAAATAAAGTGTTCTATCATCATACACAACTATGCCTTTGATAGGTATAATGTGAATGATAATGGATGAGTAATATAAACAATACTTACGACATTTTCATAAAGTTTGTCCATAATCTAACTAACCTCCTCCGTGTAATTAAATCGTCTTGGGATGCATTTTTAATATTCATTTCCCTGTTCCACATATAATTCAGTTCTTCCGTATGTCCTACGCCTATAAATTTGAATGCTGAATTTGCAATATTGATAACCAATAAAAATAAATTACCTTCATACTCTCTTTTCTGGGAAGGATATAGGCCTAAGTCTCCCACATAAGAAAATCTGTAGAAATAAACGGTTGTAAACTTTGATGCGAGTTGTACCGTTTCTGTTATCCCTCTAACGAATTGGTCATCGGTGATAAACTAAAAGAAATTTGAAAAATTCTCAAAATTGTTCAGAACCCATCAATATTGGTGGTCTATTTTATTACCTGTAGTAAATGATTAACACCTAAGGTCAATGGAAGTATTCCAAAATAGTGTAATCTAATTTCAGTAGCTACGGCAATTTTCTTGAAGAAATCAGATGTCTTCAAATTAAAATCAACTGGAATAAGAAGTTCCGGATAAATATCATACACCTCAAGGAAACCCCTTGCCGCTCCAATAACTGAAAATACACAAAGTTCAGTGATTATTCGGCTTACTAACTGAAATATATTTGATGTATATGATACTGACGTAGTTGAATTATAGTTTTCATATTAGGTGTTAACATATAATGTGGAATGTTGAATGGTGGCATTATGGGCCCATAATTTTTCAATAGAAATGTGGATGATTCGAGATATGTTCTATTCATTCCAAAGAAAATTATTCGTCGGATGATTAGAAAAAACATAGTCCATCAGTATCACTATTTTATGAAAGAGGAGATGAAACTGTTGAGGAGTTCTAAGTGGAACTATGATTGGTTTCAGGTTTCGGGTAGAAGGTCTAACCATTACCACATTCGTAGGTGAATAATAATAATGATTTACGAGTATAGACGTTTGATAACTCAATTCTACAGAGAGTATCATAAAAAAAGAAATAGATCATAAAATAAAATTCTATAATATTATAAATCCACGAGTGTGCACGAAATTGATTTTTCAGTTCTCACATACTATAGTACAATTTCATAATTGTAGACAGATATTCTCAGAAATATTATTGCATTGAAATGAAAACATTGTTGTCAAGGTTGTGATTCTATATATATTTTATCATCATTTTTCCTCATTTGTTTAGTATAATTTCCGTACACCACTGCAAGAGACAGATTAAGGCAAAAACCTTAGTCAGTTCTGAGAATTTAGTGCCTACTATTTTGGAATTATAGTATACAATGAAAGATACTTGTGTCACATGTGCTCGAGAGCTTATTTGCAAAACTACAATTTCATTGACGAAATAGCATTGAAATGGTTTGAGCCTTTCTGCCCAATATCAACTCAATTTGTTTTTGTTTTATAAGATAAGAAGTTGTTTCGATGAGATAGAAAGTGAGACTTCCAATAGTTACCTTCAATAATGTTCTACAGAAGTGACTTTTATGAACTTTCGAGATTATGTAGGGGAAAAAAATCACTAATATCATTAAACAAGGCAGACATTAGCTGTAACATTATAGGAGGGGCATCGGACGCGAGCAATATTGTATTAAAATAAGTAAAATACACATTTTCTTACCCCACAGAACTGTAACTGATTCCTGTGAATTGAAACCAATCATTAAGGGAACTTTCATGAATTCCCCCTCCTTCCAGAGTCCATAACTTTTATTAGTGATTACCGCAGTGTCACTTACAGGCTCAATGTTAGGAGAAAAAGATATTCCATTTCTTGGATTATCCCATAAAGTTTTCTGAAAGTATAAATATTCATCACCATTAGTAAAAGATTTTATCTGCTAATCATTCTTTCCCTTCAATGTTATTACCGATACAATTCTGTTATTTCACTACGAATATTCCAGATCAAGTAAAGCTAGAAGATTTGGAATTATTTCCTGAAAAATTTGATTGGAATACTTGAAAAGGGTTGAAGGTATCGAGCTTTAATAATGTGAAAAGCACTCAAATTGAAGGTACATTGCTTGACAGCCATATCTAGCAGATATCAATTCGATGAAAAGTTTTATACGTGCAGCTAAGTACTAATAATGGGAAACCCATTAAGTCATTTGCTAGCTGAAATCTAGACAATGTTATTCATAATAAGCAGTTGATTAACAATTTATTGTACTGGTACAGATACGTCGATGATATCTTAGTCTGTTTTACTGGTACAGCTAGGCAATTAGGCAAGTTTGTCGAATATGTCAATTCCATTCATCCGTCAATGAAATTCGCCACTAAAAGTAGGGTAAGTGATTCAATAAATTATCTGGACTTGACTATTAAGAAAATTAGTACTAAACCTAATTTTGCAATTTTTCAAAAACCATCTCATACATACATTGCCATACATAATTCCTCCATACATCCCTACCAGCATGAAGTAGCTTCTGTTTAAATATGTTTTTCCATTAACCAACTGTCGCAACCCTACGAACGACAACCCTCAGAAGTCGAAACTTGTGCGAGCTAACGAGGTCTTACCTTTTAACGTGTGATTTCTAACACGCATCATTCAATAGTATGTTTCACAGACTATTAAATATTCCACTGTCGGAAAGTAATTTTCAGAGAAAGCCGAGTTTCATCAAACAAATCGCTGTCACAAATCGCTGTAAACAACGGTTTACATTTTTTCCAAACCACTTGGAAAGAAAGCCATGGACCAGGTCTATCCAACTTCAAGAAACAATAGTATCCTTTATATGACATATCTTGGTGAACTCACCCATAATATCGCTCGTTTTTTGGGAAAGGAAAGCTTAGACGTGGCTTGCAGAACAAATAATAATTTGAGCAAATTTATTGAAAACAATAAAGACGAAACTTCAGTGTCGGATAGATCAGGAGTATATGAGTTGACTTGTGGTTCTTGCCCAAAACTTTATATTGGCCAAATGGGAAGAACATTATTCCAAAGACATAAAAGACCTATAAGTAGTTTCTTGAATGGAAAGACCAATTCCACATTTGCAAACCATCTTTTGGTAGAAGGACATGAGTTCACCCGCAACTACTGAATTTATGGAATTATGAAACTCATTTTTCACTTCAATACTATTATAATTTACATTTCTGAGATACAAGTTTTCAACATCCAGGCCTGTGATTTGAAGCTATGACTAGACAAATGATCTTATAGGAAATCGTAACTTACCAAAAGATTTTTAGCAAATGAAAATGATTGCAACATTCCTTCATCTATTTTTCTCAACTCGTTTACTAAGTGTTTCGAATCGTTTGTGAAAATTCCAAAGAGTCTGCCTATTTCGAATGCTATTTCCCTGGGTTTTCTGGATAGCGCTAAATAATTCAGAGAAGTTCCACTCTGAAGCACAGCTCTGTGAAAAAGATCTGAAAATATTCTCATTTGAGTCAATATGTTTTTCTTGGAAAAATATTTTTTCTGTAGATTAAAATATGGTCTAAATATGGAAAAATCAATTCATGTGTTTTGTTTACTGATTGACTTGACTTACTTTTCGCCAGGGGACATTGTAGCAAATATGAGATACAAACACTTCCAGCACTTTCTCCGGCTAGAGTGACTGAATTTGGGTCTCCTCCGAATACTTGAATATTTTCTTGAATCCATTTCAGGGCTAAAATTTGGTCTTTCAAGGCCCAATTTCCAGGGGCTACATCGTCTTCGGTACTCAGAAATCCTAATAATCAGATGATAAAACGTAAGTAGTATACCACAACAAAAAAAATCTAAACAAGAGATAAAGAGATGATAATGATTATCAGTGAAACGAGTATTATATTGTTTTAAAATTTTTGTCTGTTTTTATGAGTTTACTTTGAAAGGTAATATATCACTGAATACTTATTCAGTTTAATCGAAATAAGCGCAATTTGAATCAGTAACACAACAATGGTTAATTCTTTCAGTATAAAATTTGGGCGCTCAGGATTCGACGAAGACCGTCTTTTGCCTGGTCCTGATTGGCAAAGGTTCTACCGGTTAGAAAGTTATCGAAGTGCTTGAAAAGATGGTACTCCGTTGGCGAGAGGTCTGGGGAGTATGGTGGGTGAGACAGAACTTCGTCGCTCAAATCATTTGATTTTCGGACGGTGATTTGTGAAACATGCGAAGGGGCGTTGTCGTGGAGCAGTATTGGACCCCTTCTGTTGACCAGTGCTGACGCAATTTTCGGTATATTTCATCGATTTTCTCAAAATAGGACTCTGCTGTGATGGTTTGGCCCAGTTACAGAAAGTTTAGTGAATCACACCAGCCGCTGACCACCATACAGTAATCATGGTAATTTTTTGGTGGGTTTTCGTCTTTGGGAAGTGCCTGGGTGGCTCATCGGTATCCAACCACTGTCCTGAACGTCTCCACATGTGACGATCCAATCCAAAAAGGGATCGTTTTGATTGCCTTTGTTCAACCAATATTGTATCAGTTTGAAAATGTCCTTATAGGACGAAACTGCACAAACATTAGTTACAAATAAAAGTGGCAAAAAGACATAATGATCTATTCACATTTGTATTCTGAACATTTCAATAACATGTCATCTTATTACCAACAATAAAATTTACTACGTTTAGAATGTGACAACACGGTGAGTTATGGGGGCGTTGAACCACATCCAACTGGAATAGATTCCGCTTATAGTTTCAGTTACAAATCGGTTATGATTATTAAACAAAAAAAACAGATATAAAGATTCAATAAAGATTCATTCCATTTTTAATCAGAGTTGTTTGAACCCAGAACTTACCGAATACTCCCAGACGATAGTTGAAGGTGACAACTACTACTCCTTCTTCCAAGAAATAGTCTGGTCCGTAATTAGAACGAGTTGAATCTCCAGATATGAAGTAACCACCAAAAAACCAAACGAAAACTGGCAAGTGGTCTAACGAATACACCTAAAAATCAAAACATCAGTTTGCATATAGTAACATTTTTTGAAATGAGTACAAAGAACTGTATTTGAAATAAATTCATATGAAGGAACAGTTCTTTCAGGCCAGTCTTCATTTACCTACACAGTAGGTTTATGGACTGATACCTATCAGAAAACAACTACTCCACTGGCTAATACCACGAAGGGAGTTGGATTGTTTCCAACGGGTATCAGTGCGGGATTCTTCACAGAAGAAATTCCTGCATATGCTTTTGAAACCGCCGGAATCGATTTTCACATTTATAGACCGGTTTCAGGCTATTTGACCTCTCATCAGTGCAAGGTAGGGTCCTACATTAACACTAAGTTGATGACTTCCCATAATTAAAAATCAAATTTTTTCAGAGTATCATACCTCGAACAAAGCTGAAGTGAACGACAAGCAACATATCTGTCATCGCCCCCTCTGCTCGTAGACGAGGTACCAACCAACCACATATCTGGCTGTACATCAAATCATCTAAAGGAACAACTCGTTCAGGCCAGTTTTCACTTACATACACAGTAGGTTCATGTACTGACATCTATCAGAAAACAACTATTCCCCAGGCTGATATTTGAAATATACATTTTTTTATTTCGTATTTTTCAAACACTATCATAAAAATTAAATGATTAATTTCACTTCAAAAAGTATCATACCGATGTTGACTTAGTTGTGAATCAGGTTTTGGAGATCGGTGGAGGACGTGAGTGTCTTGTGCACTTTGAGAATGTACTGTAGGAACAATGACCCATTCTGAAAGTGAGAAGGAAGAGAGAGGTTTGTTTGAAAGTGGTTAACATTGCCGAGTACAAGAGAAACACACAGCAAGGAAAAACCAGCAAATCGGGAATAGCAAAGCATGTTTGGACTCATCAATATAATATCAATTGGTCCTAAGCTGAGATCATTCATCCAAGAGGAAATTCAAAGAAGCTACATATATAATGTCCAACGACACATTCAGCCAAGCTAGCGTAGAGATACACAACATATGGAAACCTGTAAACTAGCGGGGAAACGGGGTCAACTCCCACTAATCCGGTGAAGCGTAGAGAGGGAATATGTGAAAGCATTCGAATGACCTATAAATAGTCATCTCTCGGAGGAATAGTCCAGTCATCACCCGAAGACGATTATGGATACTAACAATTGAAACGTCGTGAAGTAACTTTGTTTGAAATCTTTTTTAACTTTTTAATTTCAATTTTAATTGTTTGATTTGTGAATATTGAAGAAAAATCTTTCATCTCATTTAGGCATGAATTGCTAGCAGAACCCAGTTAATATCTGAACTCCTTAATCTTTGGTGATAGTAGGTAGGATTTATTAAAATTTAAGAATACTAAAACTTTCATAACAATCGTTCAAGAACAGATGCATATAGTATATTATTTTCAAATGTTCCAGTGAAATATTGTTGAAAAGTTATACGTATGTTCCATCTCCTATTTTATTTATGCTGTGTGAATCTGTAACATTTAAAGTATGGTCAGATGCGGTCAGCAATTACCCCCATATTTTTTTTCATTGGGGGTCGACTGATACATCATTTGACAGATCTTTGGTCCCTCTATTACCTCTGTAAGTTTTTTCGAAATTGGTTTATCTATTATCAAAACCTTTAATGTTGAACGTATTATTTAAGAAAAAACAGGAAATACACTGTCGATTATTTTATTGAGGAAATCAAAAACATACAATATCAATAAGAAAAAACAAATAATAATCGGTGTTCCTGAACAATTTTCTGTCGCAGCTCTTCTCGAGTTGTAGGCTTGGTAGAGTAAACTTTCGACTTCAGAAATAAATCCAACGGTGTGATATCAGGTGATCTAGCTGGTCATTCCACTGAACCGCTCCCACAAATCTAGAAGAGCTGCGACAGACAATTATTCGGAATGTATATGTATTGTTGACCCCGGATATCTCGAATAATGTGAGAAAACCTTTCCATTGTATGGAGCTAGGTGGAGATCATTTTGAGAAATGTAACGGTTGATTTTGTTGCGATTGATATTGTTTGTTGTTGATTTCCTCAATAAAAGACAGCTGTTTCGAATACTGCATTCAACATTTATGTTCCTGGTAACGAATGAACCAATTTCAAAATAACTCGNCATCTGTTGAGTTTGTTTCCACTGATATTTTTAGTTGATTTCCTCAATAAAAGAAACGACAGCGCATTTTCTGTTTCGAATACTACATTCAACATTTATGTTCCTGATAACGAATGAACCAATTTCAAAATAACTCGCTGAGGTAATAGAGGAACCAAGGACCGGTCAAATGATGTATCACTCGACCTCCCATGTCATTGAAAAAAATGGGGGTAGCTGCTGACCGCAAGGGGGTGAAGGTTCGTGTATGATTTTCAAATCAAAATTGGTCCCCTTAGTAATAGAAATTGATGAGTTTTTTTTAATTTTCGATCGCGTCCGTTTTTGACTTGCAGAAAGGGGTAAATTTTTATTGGAACGCCCTGTACATTCAACTGAGTATTTCATGTAACAACAATAATCTCTTACCGTTGGAGAGAAAACGTTGATGAATAAGCAATCTTCTGATCCATCTCCTAAATTCTGAATACATTGGGGTTTATCTTCGGTAGTGTTCAGAATGCCGCTCCATTGATCAACAGGAGTCGGAGGCTGAAAATATTCAAACTCTATAATATTGACGAAATTATTGATACACCAATTCATCAATCAATATTGATGATTCTCTGTTGAAGTTAGGTACTGAAAGCGAATCCGCTTGATTTTGGACTCACCATGAATCTAAGATTTCCTAATGGAGGTTGGGCGTAAGGTATTCCTTGGAAGGCATAAAAGTCAACATTCAAATCAGCTGTTGTTAATTTTTTTCCCAAAATTTTTCCGCTTTTTATAGTGACAACCACCGTTTCCTTGAAAATGTGATATTATTTTAAAATGATATATTTATCCTCCAGTTATTGCAGGGCAACTACAGAGTAATAACTTCACATTTAATAATAGGAAATATGTGGACTTTTCAAGTAAGAACATAATAATAATAATCAAAATTAGGTATCGAACGTTCTTGTGGATGTATATTTTGTTGTCTGTTTCGCCTATTTTTTGTATTTAATAAAAAAAATCATGAGTGTCTGTCATATAGAATGAGTATCTGTCATATAAATTGACTATATAAAGAATAAAGTGAAAGATGATAAGCAAAACTCAATCGAACCAAAAAACAAGCCGTTTCAAAATTCTTTTTGTCTCGACCATTTCAGCCACATGCAAAAGAAGAATAGCTGTTAATGAAGAACAGATTCGCTGCATATCTTCACTTCTTCATCTTTCAAATCATTTTTCATCCTGTCTCAATTGCTGCACTTCTTGACTGGAGCTGACCTCCAATGAAAACAATGTCTGGACCGGCCTTATTAATTGACCTGAACTAGTTTTTAAACGAACAACTCGTAATATTCCATCTTTTCCAGAAATGCTTTATTTCACTAATTCCAAAAGCCTATCAATACGTTTTGAAATATTATTTCCAATAAGAACTTTTTTCGTGAAACTTAACGTCAAATAGACACAAAAGCCTCCTTATTTTTTCAAATTGAGTTGTTTCTATGAATATTCTCGGATGTGTGATATCATATAGACCAACAGTTTCTTCGTTGTTTTCTCGTACATAGTTCAATGGCGATTTGAATGGAACACGCAGTTGGACTGAAAAATTCGTAGGCTAACATAAAAAAAATGATAAAAATTGATTTTATCTTTCAATATAGTTGCCTTCGAGGGCGATACAACGATTATAGCGGTCATGCAATTTTTCAGCGCTGAATTCCTTTCCGGCGAGCATTCTCTTGAGATCTGAGACCACAACAAAGTCGCTGAGAACAGATCTGGAGAATACGGTGGATG
>WOGL01002239.1:0-10228 GCA_015342145.1 Leptinotarsa rubiginosa | reverse complement strand
AATTTCGCTAATGCCAAGTGTTACATAAGTCTCCGTTATTTTGAAGTGCAAAAACCTCACAAATCTGTTCTGGAGTCTATGTAATCGTAATTTATGTATATTATGATGTGGGCTCCATATGACTCTTCCAAAATTAAGTTTACCGTAAACAAATGCATAGTAAATAGATTTGATTGCTGCCTCGTTGTTGAAGACTTTGCATATTCTGCTGAAAAATCCCAAGGTTTTGCTGATGGAATTCATTACATAATCCAAATGGGGATTGAAAGTCATTTTTGTATCAAAATAGATTCCAAGATCTACTCTGTTAATAATATTATTGCCCAGGGACTATTGAAAATGTGTCGATGTGTTTAACATTGATCTTGTGATATAAATACGCCAAAAACGTAAATAATTATTATCGCAGTATAATCTATTCTGAAATCTAGTTGCTTAGGGATCTTGAACTAACATACGAGTATTTTACACCCGACAGATTTATTGAGAATGATTTTTTCAGTTTGCAACGACTTTATAAGAGTAGGTATAAACTACTAGAAGAAAAATGTTTCTTATTAAACAAAATGAAATTTACTTGAAAGCAACATTTTCAGAAGCTGTGAATTGGCGAGGTGAACAAGTGTACGACTCTCGACCCTTTAGTTCTACGTTCAAATCTGGCGAAAATTTGTTGAAGGTGAGCTGATTCTGTTACGTTACATGGCTAGCGGAACTGTGAACTTTGAAGTTAATTCAAAAAATGTAAATATGATCGCACTCTTCAGTATGTTATTCTTTACCATAAAATAAATGTTTGATAAAAATTCAGTTGTCAACAAATTAATACACGTATTCTAAAACACTTTATTGTGAGATTCTCACTAGATAGTTTTACAAAAATGTAACACGTGTTTCGCCATACAATGGCTTCCTAGGGCGTGTCTTAATAACTATTTTATTTTATTAAGACACGCCCGAGGAAGCCATTGTATGGCGAAACACGTGTTGCGTTTTTGTAAAACTATCTAGTGAAAATCTCACAATAANTAGTGAAAATCTCACAATAAAGTGTTTTAGAATACGTTAGTTATGGATTTTCATCAAGTATCGGCCGATTCCATCATATAAATTAATACACAGCAAAAGTTCAATAGTTCTAAGTCATTTATGATAATTATTGAAAGGAACTGGGAACCTCATGAAAATATTTTTTTATTTAAATATATTTCATGAAAGTATTCAGACTAGGTATTAAGTTTCTGTTTATACCCTCAATAGCTAAATAATTATGTATATAAAATTTCAGGTGATTCAATTCTTTTGTTTTGAACAACTCGTCAGTAAATGATATTAGGAAAACCTAATATTTCGCTTCAATATAGCAGTCGGCTCTGCACTACTCCCGGGAGAATTGAATGAGTAATCATTCCTTTTGCTACCTGACGATTCTCCTTCCCAACTGTTACCTTCTTGTGGCTAACCAAAAGCAATTTGGCAATACTACTTATCGATTAGCGACTATTAGAATGTCAAACATTCGGAAAATTGCTCTACAGTTCCCAATTTGTATCGTTATCGAATGGAAATGTCGGAAGGTATCTGGGAATTCCTTTAGGCGTTATTACACCCGGACGAATTGTTTCGATATGTTTCACGGAAATCTAGACATCGTCGAGTTTCTGCTATTTAAGCACCAGAATCCGTTTTGGCTTCTTCTAATACGGTTTTGAATTAATTACACACAAACGATGAAATGTATTTTTCAAATAAATTCCTTCTTTCTTCTTCTATGTTAATTGCCCTCACCTTTTTCTAGTATAGAAAGTGCCACTTCTTGAAATTTCTTCTTTCAAGTCTCCCGAAACACAATACCCTCCAACGTTTTTCCTCATATCTTTTCATATAACCTATTACCTCTTGCGATAATAATCAATTTGAATAATTAAACTAGCGAACCAAATTTTGAGGTTGATCGAGTCGAACTCAGCCAATATCCAACAATACCCATTCCAATAATCTTGTTCACTGTTTTGACCAAGTTCTCTACTGGATGTTTGTCATATTCTTTTAGACAAAACTTAGGCAGTCCATAAATTATTCACCTCCTTTAATTCAGTGTCACACACACACACACACACACACTTCGAACTAAATATGACGAGCTGTCTCTATTCCTTTGTTACATTGCCTTCAGCTAATGTTTCCATTACATATACCTACTTTGTTCTGGTGTCCTTTAAATTTACAATTTGCAGTGACCAGCCCTGTGTTTTTCCAAGTACTGTTTTATGTTTCTTCACCCATTTTCTGATCTGGTCCCGTACCATAGATATACGTCTCCCACAAAGAGGTTCTTCATGTTATTCTCAGATCTGTCACGATATCTCTCTTTGCTGTCTGTAAAAATATTAATTCGCTCATTTCTTTGGGGCCATAGATGAGTATTTCTGGTACTGAATGAGCGGGTAGCTCATTCATTTAAAGAGAGGGAAAGCTCGTCTATATTAACTGAGTGGTTATGAACAAAACCTGACATAAATAGAAAATTAGAAGTACTTACAATGTAATTGAGAATGGTCGGAGAGGTTGGCCTACACTTAATATAAACAGTAAATTGTCGCATTTATAAACTTTGATTTATATAAATGACCAATATTTCAGCAAGTAACTGATTTCCGTTCTCAAAACTTGAAAAATTATTGGTGGAAGATGCTTCGACGCGAAATGTCTACGGTCTTCTATTTATTTATAGGCAAAAAATTTAAATACGGCGAGTTAGACTAATTAGACTCAACAAAATTTTTGCAGCCTTGAAATGCGGAATGCCACGTTCCTCCATCAACAAAACTCGGTTTAAACTCCGTTTAGATACGGAGGTTCGTTCCATGCGGTATCTCTGCACTTGCGCAGGCGGAAACAATGTTTCGTTACAACTCTGAATCAAAATACATGCATGTGCCAAACAAACCGTGAGTAAAACAAAAAAATATGCATAAATTCATCATGGATAAACTCAATTAGTTTGAAGATCACACCCTGGTAATTTTGTGGGCATAAATATACCGAATCAGTTATCAAAAATATCAACTGACAATGGGACAATTTGACAATGGGAATAGTTGGCCTTAGCCAACCCCGTTGAGAAATCAAGTTCAGTAACAAGTGTTACGAAGACGAGATATATGAAAACAATAAAATTTGACAAATGGTTAAAATTTATGTTTGAGAAGTATAATTTATTTATATTCAGTGTAGTGAAAGTTAATACAATATCTAATAAGTTGTCTTTGGGAATACTGTAATTTTTATCTGCTAAATATAAATAAGAAAAGATTTCACTCAAACAGTGGTCTTTTATTCAAAATCTATTGTATATATCTGATGATTGTCAAACCAATGATAACGTACGGAACTATTGCCTAGTAGTTGAAAATCTTACAGCAACCGTCTCAGGCGAAGCTCTCTGGTGTACAGAAGCAGGCTTGCCTGGTTATCTCTGGTGTCATCATCACCACACCGTCAGTAGTCATGGAAATACTCCAGACCTACTTCCTCTAGACTAATAGTATTCATAACTGTGCATATTGCCAATTGTACCAAACAGTTTTAAGCGTAGCCGACTACTGACTGGCACCAACTATCAGCTGCAAACTGTTTTATTCAGTCCCTTTTCTGGGTAGAGAAAATTGGTTCCTCCGTGAGCAGAAAATGTTTACGGTAGCTATCTGTCGGTTCACAGATGAATCAAAAACACCTTCAGTGTGGTAGAAGTGTGAACAAATTTCCCATGATAGAGATATCTACCTGCCTAAGAACCTATACGACCATATTACAAGCGGAAATTCAAGCTATTTATATGTGGAAAGATTGGCAGAAGCCAATCTCATACATAAGTCAATAAGAATATTGGTAAGACGTTCAAGCGGTCTTGGAAGCTCTCGGCTTTCACCGAGCAACGTCTAAGTTAGTAGTGAACTGCCAAAAAAAGTCTCTCAATAAGAAGACTCAACAAATTGTCTTTGGTATGGATTTTTGGACAGACTGGCCTGGAAGGTAACAAAATTACTGATTTCCTTGCAAGGAGGTGTTGCAAGCGGTTTCATCAGAATAGCACCTATCATCGCCGCTTTAGTTTTTACCAAACAAACACTGAACACTGGCAAAATTTACCAGGATCGGTCGATTCCAAGGCAGTTTATATATTTTTCGAGGTTTGTTACCAAACAGTTGTTAGACTACATTTGATAGTTTCTACTGGAACCTCTGGCGTAAAATGAATCTATTGAATACACTTTTCCAACACCAGAACACCGTAATTTTTGTTGTGGTGTTGGGAAAGTGTTTTCAATAGATGTTTGACTACAGTAGAAATTAACTAGGTTGTTCAACAGTCCTACTGCGTGTCGTCTCAGCTTGGAAAATTATGAAACAATAAGAGTACATACGTTGTGACTGCTCCGGTGCGTAGCAAACCAGGTTTATAGAGTTTGGCAGAGTTTCGCAGTTGCCATCATTGGCGTGAAGTTATCCACAGATTTCTGGCCACACATGCTGACGTAGAGGAAAATAAAAATATGTGGTTGGGATACGAAATTATTAGCACCCGTACTAATATCTGTGACTGGAAATACCTATTCACTATAGGTTAAACGTGGAATTATTAGGACTATTTGGTGTTTAACTTTTTTATAGAATCTTGAGTAGATTGACGCGTTGATAATCGTTTTCTCATCAACAACACAGATTTAGGGAAAAATAAAATTGGAAATATTAGACTTACTTTCCAATACCCCATATAGAAATGATACCCGATGATGTGCGTCCATCAAAATCAAACAACTTCCATAGTTTCTTGAGTAGATTAACTTGGTGATAACAGTTTTCTTGTCATCTAAACAGATTTCGAAAAAGAAATTGTTGAAACAATTAGACTAATTTTTTGAGATTCCCTGTATTCATGAAAATCACACAACTCTTATAGAATCTTGGGTAGATCAACACAGTGAAAACCGTTTTCTTGTCACCCATACAGATTTCGAGAATAAAATTGTTGAAACGATCAGACTAACTTTTTTAAACCCCTTGTAGAATTGGAACCAGATGATGTGCGCTCATAAAAATCACAAAGCTCTTATAGAATCTTGGATAGATCAACACAGTGAAAACTGTTTTCTTGTCACCCATACAGATTTCGATAAAAAAATTGTTGCAACAATCAGACTCATTTTTTGAGATTCCTTGTAGAATTGGAACCAGAAGATGTGCGTTCATGAAAATTACACAACTCTTATAGAATCTTGGGTAGATCGATATAGTGAAAAATGTTTTTTTGTCACCCATACAGATTTCGATACAAAAATTGTTGCAACAATCAGACTCACCTTTTAAAACCCCTTGTAGAATTAAAACCAGATGATGTGCGTGCATAAAAATCGAACAAGTACTATGGAATCTCGGGTAGAGTGACGTAGTGATAACGCTTATCTTGTCACCCATACAGATTTCCAGAAAAAAATATTGAAACAATCAGACTCACTTTTTAAATCACCTTGTAGAATTGGAACCAGATGATGTGCGTTCATGGAAATCACACAACTCTTATAGAATCTTGGGTAGATCGATATAGTGAAAACTGTTTTCTTGTCACCCATACAGATTTCGATAAAAAAATTGTTGCAACAATCAGACTCGTTTTTTGAGATTCCTTGTAGAATTGGAATCAGAAGATGTGCGTTCATGAAAATCACATAATTCTTATAGAATCTTGGGTAGATCGATAAACTGAAAACCGTTTTGTTGTCACTCATACAGATTTCCAGAAAAAAATTGTTGCAACAATCAGACTTACTTTTTAAAACACTTCGTAGAATTGGAACCAGATGATGTGCGTTCAAGAAAATCACACATCTCTTATAGAATTTTTGGTAGATCGATATAGTGAAAACTATTTTCTTGTCACCCATACAGATTTCGATAAAAAAATTGATGCAACAATCAGACTCACTTTTTAAAACACTTCGTAGAATTGGAACCAGATGATGTGCGTCCATGAAAATCTCACAACTCTAATAACATTCCGGGTAGATCGATATAGTGAAAACCGTTTTCTTGTCACCCATACAGATTTCGATAAAAAAATTGATGCAACAATCAGACTCACTTTTTAAAACACTTCGTAGAATTGTAACCAGATAATGTGCGTTCATGAAAATCACACATCTCTTATAGAATTTTTGGTAGATCGATATAGTGAAAACCGTTTTCTTGTCACCCATACAGATTTCGATAAAAAAATTGTTGCAACAATCAGACTCACTTTTTAAAACACTTCGTAGAATTGGAACCAGATGATGTGCGTTCATGAAAATCACACAACTCTTATAGAATCTTGGGTAGATCGATATAGTGAAAACTGTTTTCTTGTCACCCATACAGATTTCGATAAAAAATTGTTGCAACAATCAGACTCATTTTTTGAGATTCCTTGTAGAATTGGAATCAGAAGATGTGCGTTCATGAAAATTACACAACTCTTATAGAATCTTGGGTAGATCGATATAGTGAAAACCGTTTTCTTGTCACCCATACAGATTTCGAGAAAAAAATTGTTGCAACAATCAGACTCACTTTTTAAAACACCTTGTAGAATTGGAACCAGATGATGTGCGTTCATGAAAATCACACAACTCTTATAGAATCTTGGGTAGATCGATATAGTGAAAACTGTTTTCTTGTCACCCATACAGATTTCGATAAAAAATTGTTGCAACAATCAGACTCATTTTTTGAGATTCCTTGTAGAATTGGAATCAGAAGATGTGCGTTCATGAAAATTACACAACTCTTATAGAATCTTGGGTAGATCGATATAGTGAAAACCGTTTTCTTGTCACCCATACAGATTTCGAGAAAAAAATTGTTGCAACAATCAGACTCACTTTTTAAAACACCTTGTAGAATTGGAACCAGATGATGTGCGTTCATGAAAATCACACAACTCTTATAAAATTTCGAGTAGATCGATATAGTGAAAACCGTTTTCTTGTCACCCATACAGACTTTTTATCGAAATCTGTATGGATTTTTTATCGAAATCTGTATGGGTGACAAGAAAACTGTTTTCATTATGTTAGTCTACTCGGGAATCTTCAAGAGTTGCGTGATTTTCATGAACGCACAAGGGGTTTTATAAAGTGAGTCTGATTGTTTCAACAATTTTTTTCCGGAATCTGTATGTGTGACAAGAAAATTGTTCTCACTACGTCAATCTACCTAAGATTCTATAACAGTTGTGCTATTTTCATGAACGCATATCATCTGGTTCTAATTCTACATAGAAACTCATAAAATGAGTCTGATTGTTTCTACAATTTTTTTATCGAAATCTGTATGGGTGACAAGAAAACATTTTTCAATATATCGATCTACCAAGATTCTATAAAAGTTGTGTAATTTTCATGAACGCACATCATCTGGTTCCAATTCTACAGGCCTTCTATTTCTCCATCGTTATTCCTGACAATTGATAATGAAGAAAAGCCAAGCCTTATTTATGATTTGTTAAAAATTTTCACAAACTTTGAATTTTGCTTTTGGATTCATGAACTCTAATTTCAGTCAATTAAAGCACATCTTCGTACTCGATTGTTTCAGTGAAATAAAACAAAAAAATGATAAATATTATTCATCTTCAAAACTTAAGAAATTTACAAACAATTCAGTATATCATAAAAATGTACATTCAGTCAAACACTAGAACTACAACATTTTTATCGACGCGCTTTTCACCAATTGAGTTAGCGTCTTCAGGAGATGGAGTACACTAACTCCCAACTCTATAAAAGTGGTCTTCATTTATATCTAACAGGGTACACTTTCACTTTTACTTTCAGACACACATCTTGGTTCATATAGAAGTACGACGAACTTTGAATTATTGTGTTTTCAAAAAGTCGAAGATTTCCTCTGAATGTTCTAATTAACGCATTTACTATATTTGAAGGATACCCGTTGCTTTCAGCTATGTCCTCGAGAACATCCTTTTCATTACCATATCATTCTTCGCTCAAGAGAAACGTAACAAACCTATGGACAAGAAAGTTCAGCTTGATCACTTTGTGTTGTGGACAATGGACCATGGACATTCTTGAAAAATGACCTCGCTAAATAATTTTGTAGTATGATGTTTATACTGGGAATTAAACAGAAAACCTTCTTTTTTTATTTCATTCTTGAAGTAGCCTTTTTTAATGAAAATGTTTACCAAATCAGTCAGTAGTAAGCTGTTCAGCAACTATATCAATAATTTAATAAACGAACGTGGTTTACCGTCATTGCAAAACTCATCAATTTATTACCAACAGTAGGTAGCTGAAGGAATGGCAGTCTCACGCAGTCTGTCAGAAATTTACTGGAAATTCATAAATTTCATGCCTATACAATTCAGAGACTTCATGAGCTGTATCAGAATGATTTTAATAGAAGAATACATTTTTGCGAAAAAATGTCGTACTCAATCAACACCATCCTCAATCTTCTGTCGAATATGTATAAATTATTCTGAATGGCATGTGTTGCGGTTTTATGAACAGTTTAGTGAAATTTTCACAAAAAAATTATAATATACGTTCTATAGTGGACATTTCTGATAATAGAGCTGAGAAATATGTTGAAAATGTTATAAGGATATTGATGGGATATTTTCAGCAGTTCAGGTGAAAAATCTGAGTTTATTTTTTCACACGAGAGGCGTAGGTCGAGTGTATTTTTACTACTTAAATATTTAACTTAGGGAAAGTGTCCAACTGATCGCAACAGGGATTCTATGCAACTTGGCATGCATTAATTCATTGATACAGATATTTTGTTCGTGCCATCAATAATATTTTTGCGGAACTTGAAGAGTTGAATTCTTTGTTTATGAATCTTAAACAGCGAGTTACAGCAGCATATGTCAATTCTCAACAGTATTTTTATAGAGATTTCAGATTTTTGTCTTCAAGATAAAACACACGAATAGTGTTTTCTGCCAGGAATGTAAATTCTCACTAGGTCCCGTTATTTCAGATGTCTGCTTCGAAGATTTCTACTGTAACCACCTTGTAGCAGGGAATATTCAGGGAATATTCAGGAAATATTGACGTTTCATTTGGTGATTATTTCATATGTGACAAATGTGACATTTTCATTTGGTTCATCTCATAAAAATGAAATTTGGCATATTAACTTTAATTTATTTGTTGATCGTTGCACAGATTTTTTGTAACGTCCTTCGAAACAAAGATGGAATCATGGAACTGGACAGAACCAACTTCAAGAAAGCCACAGGGGAAAATCCTTATCTTTTGGTCGAATTTTACGCTCCTTGGTGTCACTTTTGTAGGGATTTTGCACCAGAATACGTGAAAGCAGCTCAATTACTTGAAAATTCACCCATTAAAGTGGCCAGAGTCGATGCAAGTTTGGAACAAGACATAGCAAATGAGCAAGGAGTCAGCGGCTATCCTACTATTAAGCTTTTCAAAAATGGGTATTCAATGAAATATGAGGGTGAGAAGCAGGCTGAAAATCTCGTGGATTGGGTGGCCAAAAGTGCAAAACGGAGTTAGTGACATAATATTTGAACAATAAAACTTTTAATACTTAAATGAACCATTTTTACAAATTGATGCAAATTTTGTAGCCTGATTAAAACTCTCTTATTTTCCATTTTAATTGACAGAGATAAATGACTTTATATGCGCTTTGTGAGCAGAAAGACTTTTCATAGGAATTCGAGAAAGATGAAATTTCTCGATTCAACCGTATACATTTATTTCATCCACATTAAAATCTTTATAGTAAATCGATCGAATTAAAGATTACTTCTAATGTTTGGATGATGCTACTCTATCAGTATGACTTGAATAGCTTTCATATTATTAGTCATTAATTATATAGAACGTAATATGATTCAAATTGATAGTAGATAGTAGAATTTAGTATAAATATTCCTAATGAAGCCATTGTATAGCGAAACACGTGTTTCGGTTGATAAAAATTCGTTTTGAGGGCACCCGGCGATATTGAAAAAAATGTTGAGTGTACTTACGTATTTTGATGCATAGATTACGAATCCGAAAGAAAAAAGCAGCGCTCTCCCTTATTTACAAAGTTACGGCCCTTCAAAGTTCAGAAGCCTTCTTTTTCACAAGATAAACTATTTAAAAACACAAGCATTTATTCACTAGGTCACCTTTACACCTTA